>PVLC010035234.1:0-16449 GCA_004027655.1 Graphiurus murinus | reverse complement strand
AATACCATGCTGTTTTTATTACTGTGGCTTTGTAGTAGAGTTTAAAGTCAGGTATTGTGATGCCTCCTGCATGATTTTTGTTGCTAAGAACTACTTTGGCTATCCTGGGCTTTTTGTTTTTCCAGATGAATTTAAGGACTGATTTTTCTATGTCTGTGAGGAGCGTCCTTGGCAATTTCATGGGTATTGCATTGAATTTTATTCTTTATTTTGAAACAGGGTCTCACTAAGTTTCGGAGTGCCTCACTAAGCAACTGAGGCTGGCCTCGAACCCGGATCCTCCAGTCTCAGCCTCCCAAATGCTGGGATTACAAGCGTGAGCCACCACGCCTGGCTAAATTTTTAAATTTTGAAACAAGATCTCGTTATGTTGTTGAGGGTCTCACTAAGTTGCTTAGGTGGGCCTCGAACCTGCAATCCTCCTGTTTCAACCTCTGAAGTACTGGGGTTACAGGTATGCACCTCCATGCCAAGCTTGTAGGATGTTCTTGACAAACTAAGAATATAGTTATGAAGCTGGGCATGGTGCCTCATGCCCATAATGCCAATACTTGGGAGGCTGAGACAGGAGGATCTAAGGTTCAAGACCAGCCTCAGCAAACTAGTGAGGTCTTCAGCAACTTAGCGACCCCCTGTTTCCCAATTAAAAAAAAACAATTAAAAAGAGCTGGGGGTATCTTGGCCCTGGGTTCAGTCCTCAGAAACACACACACACACACACACACACACACACACACACACACACACAAGAATATAGCCACGAAAAACAGATCAGTGGTTACCAGGGCTTTCAGGTGAAGGGAGGGAGTGACTGTATAGGCACAGCACAAAGAACCCTAGGAGGTGAGAACTATCTCCAAGCTACAACCCCAGGAAATCAAACACTGCATAACTATCCAGTAGAAGAATGACTGAATAAGCTGGGACAGTGGTGCACCCCTGTGATCCCAGGACTTGGGAGGCTGAGACAGGAGGATGGCAGGCTCGAGTGCAGTAACTTACGGAGACCCTCAGAAACTTAGTGAGACCATGTTTCATAATAAAAAGTAAAAAGAGTTAGCTGGGGGTATAGCTCAGTGGTAGAATACCCCAGAGTTCAATCCGCAGTACCACACGACAAAAAAAAACAAAAACGATGATGTCAGTAAGTAGTGACCCATCATCAGAATCATCGCAGACCTCATGAGCCACCCTAGATAAATTATGTGAATGTGACCCTGGTGCCTGCTGTTGTCATGGCCCATGTCTCTAAGGATGACTTGTGGGTCACAGCAACCAATGGGGCATGTGCTCACTGAGCTCATCTTGGGCTCCCCGTGGGGCAGAGATGGGGACAAGTAGAAATGAGCCCATAACAACACAGGTGTTTGTTCCAGAACAGCACGGAGTCCACCTTGCCTGGGCTGTGGTCCGTGGTTCCCGTCACAGCCCCAGAGCTTCCCCTGCCTGGCTGCCATGAGCACTTCCAGGAAGGCAGCAGCTGCCCAGGCTCCAGTCAATCCAAGTGGGTCCTTCCTCCCAACTCTGACCCTCTCCTCCTCCTCTTGGGCCAAATCTGCTTTGTCTTCACGGCAGCACCTGGAGCTCACAAGCATGCCCTGCATGCTGGGAGTGTAATTATGCCCATTGTGCAGGTGAGAATACTGAGGCCCAGAGGTGACAGGAGCTTGGCCTGCAGCTGCACAGCAGGTCAGTGGGTAGGTGGTGGATGGGCCACCCATCACACCACAGCCACACACACATCCCCTCAAGCCTCATGGAAATTTCCTGTTGCCTCCTCCTCTGAGGGGCCCTTCTGGCTTGAGTCTCCCAGCCAGGAGGCCTGGGCATCTGCTCCTCTAACTAGGGGCTCTGGATACCACCTTCAGGCCCCTGGAGCAGCTGGGCAGAGGCAGAGCTCGCTGCTGGCTAGGGCGAGGCTGGGCGCTGGAGTGGGGCCGCTGCACCCTGGCCATGTTCTGTGCATCCACACTAGGTCACTGGGCTCCGACAACAGCCCCACTGGACAGGCCAGGACAGATGGGAACACAGGACTCTGTGTCCTTGTTTTTCTGTGACCACAGGTGGAGACAAAGATCTTAAGTTGGTTACCAGGGAAACTGAAGCTTAATCTCCTGACACAGAGAGAAACAAACAAAGGAGTGCAATCAGACACAGGATGTATCATAGGAGGCCTCCCGCAAGGCAAGTAGTGGTGGGCTTTGGAGTCACCCACCTCATGGTTGTTGTGAAATTAAGTGAGCCAAAGTCTTACAGGGCGGCTGGCACTGAGTAAGTCCTCAGTTATGCCAGTTTCTTATACTATTGCCATTGCTAAATTTTATGTTACCTGTTGTGTCCACAGCCCTGTTGTTCCAGGACAGTGGTACACATTGTGGACAGGCCAAAGACAGTGCCCAGAAACTGCATAAAGACATAAAATGTATTGGGGAAATCTTACAAGAGATCTATGACTGCTTTTAGGATTGCTTAGTGGCAATATGCTAAACAGCACCCCTGTCCCTCACAGTGCTTTGCTAAGCAGCACTTCTTCTTCTGCATGGCATATGGTCCAGTGGCAGCAGGCTGATTCTTATATCTTCCACAGTGCCCTCAGTCCCATGCCCGTCCCCACTCACAGAGGGGTTTAGACGTGAGGCTGCAGAAGCGCGGACTTCAGCAGCATCAGCTTGCTGAGTTGGCTCGCATGACCAGCACCCCGAGAGCAAGTGTCCTAGCGCACGGCAAGGGAGTAGCTTCTGCAGATAACACTATCTCGGCCTAGTTCCCCGTGTACAGGAGGGAAAGCCTGCGGCCTTCAACAGAAGATGTATCTGCACTTTCTCGCCCAGGCTTGCTCTCATTCTTCCCTTAACTTAGCTAGGCTTTGTGGGACAGAAAGAGGACTTTCAGGGACAATGTTTTACTGTCCTCATTTTTTTAATGACAATATATTGCCCTAGAGGAACAAGGACCTGTATTTACTAAAATGTGCAAGGGTCTCAGTGGTCACATTATGATGCCCACTGCATCCACAGAGATTGGCATCCTAGCATGGGAGGAATGGGTGTTTGGAAACTCAGCTATAGGTCAGGTCACCTTGCAAGTTTTGGGCTCTTGTTTGTTGAATGTGACATATGCTCTGATCAGAGCAATCAGGCAATGGATCTGTTTCTCCCCTGCAAATGTCTCTCAGGAGAACACACAGGTAGGCCAAGAAAGAGGAAGAGGTTGGGGTGGAGTAGTGAAGGGATCCCCTCGTTTATACCTGATGAGTGTTAATGTGGCTTCCTGCAGAGCATGGCTGACTCTGCCGCCTTCCTCTGCAAGTCCTTCCTGTCTCATTCACTCAACCCTGATCCTTCTCCCTCCTCTGAGCTCCTCTCAACTTGTGCAGAGAGGAGGTCGATTAAGTGCCCTTTAACACAACCAGAAGTATCAGGTTTCTCCTTCAGTTAAGCTTTCATTCCCATAGGACAGCGATTGCTCCTGAAATCCCTCTTCACAGTCCACCAGCAACTAGTAAAGCGGGGTGGGGGGGAGGGAGGCGACAGGATAGGGAGAGCCCTAAGAACTTTTGAAGTTGTATAATAATCAAACACCAATTGAATTGGCCTTGGAGTGGCTGCTGTCCTGCCACAGAGCGACCTGGTAGACCACCCAGTGAAGAGCAGGTTGTGTAAAAATCACATCAGAAAAGGTTTGGAATCTTCCTCCATGTGTCTTCCTGTTTGACTTTCATATGGTGACCCTCTCTCTTTATTATGATAATTTTAAACCTTTTATTGGTTCATTTTAATTGTATATTGTTTTATTCAGTGTTTTCTTTGCTGTGGCCAAAAATCTGACAAGCACAACTTGGAGGAGGAAAGGTTTTTTAATGCTCACCCTTTCAGAAGTTAGTCCAAAATCAGCTGGATCCGAGACAAACTGCAGTGACAGGGCTTTATAGGGCATGGTGGAGGAGGAAAAACCACCCTCAGCTCATAATGTTTGGGAAGCAGACAGAGGAGGGAGGAGACGAGGGACAGATACAGTCCCCAAGGCCATGTCCTACCTCTGAATCTGACTGGATTGCTTAACTCGTGAGATTTGGAGGGCATTTTAAATCCAAACCATAACGTACACCACAATGCAATACTTTCCTGTATGCATCAGGTTGGGCGGGGAAGACGATGAGAGACAGCTCAAGGGCAGTACAGGTTTTATTGGGATAAAACCTGTGGAGGAGGTTTTCTAGGAAAGAACAGAGCCCGTTTCCATTTATAGACTAGAAGCATATACAGGTTGTTTAAGGGGAGATTCTACAAGGCAAGGGGGATTGGTGGTTAGACATTGCTGGGGGGGGGGGGTTACTAAGGGGAGTTAGTTGTGTTGTTAGAACTGGGTTAAGCAGGACAATGGAAAATTTCAATAAGCAGAGAGTGTAATTCCAACTGGGAGGCTTAAAACAATTTCACATCAGCTGATCTAGCATAATGAGAAGGATCCTGAGGATGATAAGAATCCAGAAGAGGGCGTGTGTTAGGGTCTCCTTATCTATCCTGGAGAGGGATTTTGGATTTCTAACTAGAGGGATCTCTGATCCTAGGAATAGTCAATTAAATCACCTTGCAGGAAGGCATCCCACAGAAATGATAGTAGATGTTTTTCCATGCCAGGGCAGTGGGGAGGAGGAATTGCCTCTATTAGACTAAGAATGAGGGTATAGAAAGAGTGAGTGTTAGCCAGGCGTGGTGGCGCATGCTTGTAATCCCAGCATTTGGGAGGCTGAGACCGGAGGATCCGGGTTCGCAGCCAGCCTCAGCTACCTAGTGAGGCACTCCGCAACTTAGTGAGACCCTGTTTCAAAATAAAGAATAAAAAATAGGGCTGGGGGTATAACTTGGAGGTAGAATGCCCCTGAGTTCAATCCCCAGTACTGCAAAAAAAAAAAAAAAAAAAAAAAAAAAGAAAGAAAGAAAGAGACTGTTGGCAGGGAGGGTGTCAGTGGGCAGTGATTGTCTACCTTGGAGAGGGAGTCTAGTCATCAGCACGTGGGTGTGGTTACTCTGGAATTCAACTGAGTTTGATTGAGGTGAGTACTGTCAGGAGAGCATGGTATCTGGGAGGTGACTGGTGCTCTGGAAGAAAGTGTGTTGTTTCTCTCTCTTCTGGGTCTGGAGCCTTTTTTCAGCCTTGAGTGGTGGACCCAGTGAGGGAAGTCTTTTAGCTTTTCAACAGTATGGGTGGTCAGTATAACTTGGTAGGGTCCCTTTTATTTGGGTTTTAAAGGAGGAGTAGCTGTTGCACGGGCTGCTAACCACACCTAGTCTCTGGGTTTAAGAGACAGAGGAGGAGGTGGCAAGGTGAGATCAGACCTAGCACATTTGGGTCTGCATATTCCCTCAGAATGTGGTGGGTGAGGTGGAGAGCAGGCCAGATGTCAGCTGTGGGGGAGGCTTGTGTGGGGAGGGTGCATGGAGGACAGAGGGTCTTCTGTACATTTACTCAAACGAACTGACATTTAATGGGGTTCTGGGCAGGGCTTATAGGCACATGAGGACAATAGGCAAAAGAGGGACTCAAAATTGCTGGGTTTCTAATGAGAGTTTAGTTAGCTGTTGTTTTATGAGCAAATTATCCTTCTCTACCTTGCCTGAGGATTGGAGTCTATATGGAATGTGAAGAGCCCATTTGATGTTTAGATCTGTTGACACCTCCTGGGTGACTTGGGAGGTGAAGGAGGGCCCATTGTCTGATTGAGGAGAGCTTGGGAGTCCATAACAAGGAATGAAGTGTTTCAAGAGGGAGTGAGTCACCTCTTTGATCCTTTCAGAGGTGGTGGGGAAGGCCTCAATCCATCCCGTGAAGGTGTCCACCATAATTAGGATGTGTCGGTATTTTTTGGAAGGAGGCCTGTGAGTAAATCTATCTGCCAGTTTTGTCCTGGCAGGTTTCCTTGACTCTGATGGATAGGGAAGGTGGGGAGTAGATGCTCCCCTGTGGGGAGGTTTGATTACAGATAGAGCAGAATGTGGTGACCTTTTTGAGGGTAGAGTAGAAGAGAGGCACATGCACCTGATTCTGAAGTAATTTGAGGAGGAAGGTGAGGCCTGTGTGAAATTCGTTATGTATGGGTTGTAAGAATGGTCTGAACTGATTTCGTGAGATAATCAGGTGGTTGTTATTATATAGCCAGTCTCCTTGTTGAGTGGCACTGGCTTGAGTCCAGGAGACTCTTTCTTGGTCTGAATATGAAGGGAGGTAATAAAGAAAGATGAGTAACTTGGAAGATAGGGTCTGCAAAGTCAAAGTGGCCCGTTTAGCCTTGGTATCTGCAAAGCGATTACCTTTTGAAATAGGGTCAGGATCAGTCCAGGTAAAGACAAAAAGATCTTGGCAGGTTGGGTCAAGAAGAATAGTGAAAAAAACATCTTTGAGGCCAAGAACTGAGAAATGGGATGAGGAGGGGGGATATGAGAAAGGAGGGTTTAAGGTTTGGGGACTATGGGGTGCATAGGTATAACAGTTTGATTGATTATCCAGAGGTCCTGTACCAGCCAGTATGATCAATCAGTCTTTTTGATTGCCAGGATGGGGGTGTTGTAGGGGGAATGGGTTGGTGAAGAACTTTGGCTGGCAGAATGCGAGGGATAATGGGTTTGAGGCCTTGTAGTCTTGCTGGGCTGAGAGGATATTTGCCTTGGCTGGGAAATACAGTAGGGTCTTTTAGGTGATTTTAATGGGAGTGTGGTGGGGGGTGATAGAGGGGCAAGAAGTATCCCAAACTTGGGGGTTTATATTGGGGAGAAAGGAGGGTGGAGGTGAATATAGATGGCAAAGCAGTTTAAAGTGTGTTGAGGAATGTGGGGAGGAATGTGGAGTGAAGTGTAGGGAGGCCTGGAATTTGGAGAGGATGTCTCATCCTAGCATATGTGTAGGGTAATGGGGAATGACGAAGAATGCATGGGAGAATGGGGTGTCAAAAAGGTTACGAAAAGGGGAGGGGTCTCCTTATGCATGAAAGGAGTGCCATGTAACCCTTCAATAAAGATGTAGGGTTGTAATCTCAGCATTCGGGAGGCTGAGACCGGAGGATCCGGGTTCGCGGCCAGCCTCAGCTACCTAGTGAGGCACTCCGCAACTTAGTGAGACTCGGTTTCAAAATAAAGAATAAAAAAAAATAGGGCTGGGGGTATAGCTCAGAGGTAGAATGCCCCTGAGTTCAATCTCCAGTACCGCAAAAAAAAAAAAAAAAAAAGATGTAGGGGTCTGGCATACTCAGATAAAACAAAATAAATGGCCCCTGTATTCAATAAAAAAGAGACTGGCTTACCTAACATAGTCTTGGGACCTGAGGTTCCAGGTAGGAGATGATGGTTGCAGGGGATTTGGGACCTGGGGACTGTCAGTTCTCTGTGGCCAGGCTGAGGAAATCTGGCAGATCTGAGAGCAGTCCTGGAAGTGTTGGATTTGAGACTGTGTCCTGTCAAGCAACTCTGTCTTTCAGGGCACAGTCTAATTTTACTACAAAGAGGATATGGCTTAGGATGAGGGGGCCATGGGTTAGGGCAGGTGTTTGTTCAGTGACCTTCCTTGAATGGTCCAGGAGGGCTGGTCCTTTTTTGGGGTGGAGCACTGGGCCTCCCCAATAGCTGAAGCCAGCATCTGGCATTTGGCCTGATCTCTTAGCTTTTTGTATTTTTGGTTCCTCCTCTCTATTGTTGAAGACTTTAAAGGCCTATAAAGGTCCTTCTGGGAAGTCTAGGACCATCCTCCAATTTTTGGAGTTTTTTTTTTTTTTTTAAACAGATGTCCGGGGAAGACTGTAAAATGAAGTGCATGTGGAGGTAGAAATGGCCACCGTCAGTGTCAGAGTTGAGGGTGGTGTATTTGAGGACAGCCTCTATGAGGCAGGACGTAACAGGGCAGGGTTTTCATTGGGGCCTTGGGTAATTTCCTTAATCTTGTCATAGTTTACTGCCTTTAATGCAGTTTTTTCATGCCTTCCAGAAGGCAAGTGGTCTTGTGCCCACACTGCCTATCATCTGAGTTGGGTTGACAATTTCAATCGGGGTCTGACGGCGTGGTACCGCAGCAGTGCCGATAGGGATATGTTTCGCATCCTGCGTGTGGAGAGTGTCTGCTGGGCCTGCGTTGCCATCCAAATGTGATCCTTTTCCTCCCATGTAAGGGTGGAGGAGAGAATGACAGAAATATCCTATCAGGTCAGGTCATAGGAGTGGGGGAGGAATTGGATTTCCTTTTGGTAAGTTACAGGATCAGAGGAGAAGGAACTGAGTTTTTTTCTGGACCTGGGAGAGGTAGACAAGGGTGAAAAGGACATGAATACAGACCAGGCCTTCGGTGCCAGCCACTTCATGGAAAAGGAGATTGCGGGAAAGGGCCTGGGTATTTGGGTGGGAGACAGTAGAGGAGAGGGCAGCAGTGGCAAAGGGCAAGGAGGCAGAGGAACTGTCAGCGGCCGGGCAGGCAGAGAGGAGAGGGAGGGGAGAAGCAGTGGAGACTCCTCAGCTTGATCAAAGCCTGAAAAGGAAGGGGAGGTAAGGTTGTTGGTGAGGGAGGTGAGACGTTTGTAGGATGAAGGAGGCCTGGGACACTCCTTTAAAAGAAGAATTTGGTGGGAGGAACATTGCTGATAGACAGAGGGGTGGGATCTGAGATATGCAAAGGCTTGGATGTAAGGGACCTCTAGTCACTTAGCATTGAAAGTTGGTGCAGAGTGTCCTCTAGCTCACCCTGATTTTGGAAATTGAAAGTGCCATTTTCTAACCATTGACTGCCATTGTTTAGTTTGTATCGAGGCCAAATTGTATTGCAGAAGGATATTAGATGTTTGAGGAGAAAGATCGGTGTGAGGCCAAGGCTGCTAAGGTTTGAAGGAGGCAAGGCAACCAAGTGGGGTGTCCTGTGGGGACTTCAAGGGAGAGTTTTCCATTGTGAAGTGGTCTCCGGGAGGGTCCTAAACCCTGGAGTGAGAGTTGGTTTGTGGGAGGGTTCTGAACCCTTGGAGAATTTGTAAGTTGGTTGGTGGAAGGGTCTGGGCCCTTGGAGACTTGTGGAAAGGCTTGAAGCCTTTGGGATGAGAAGTCTAATACTGATTCCCGAGAGGGCTTGAACCCTTGGAAGATAAATCAGAGGGGAGAGGTGTCCCCCAGCCATCTGAAAACCTCTGAATGGGAGGACTGAACAGCTTCTGAGTGCCCCCAAGAAACAGGGGGTCCCGCAATCCTGGATTGCTGTGGGGGTTGCTCTCACCCAGTGCTGGGCGTTTTGGTGATCTCTCCTGAAGCGATATATGGGGGTCCTGGACCCGTGGAGAGAACTGAAATGGGAGGAAATGGTATGGACTTGCCCTGACATGATGAATTAACTGGTCTTGGAGCCATTGGGAAGGAGAGGGGCAGAGAGGAAGGAGGGGGGAAGGTGGAGAATGGGAGCTACCCTACTGCTTACAGGGTTGCAAGAGGGAGCTTGTTCAGCGGCAGTTCCTCCATACCCAACCTGGGTTTTGGCACCAAAATGAAAGGTTGGGACTAGGGGTGGGGAAGGAGACGGGAGACGGTTCAACGGTAATACAGGCTTTCTTGAAATAAAACCTGGCCTTGGTGGGGGGGGTCCTAGGAAAGGACAGAGTCCATCTGCTTACAGACTAGAAGCTTATATAGTTTTTTTGTGTGTGTGTGTGGTACTGGAGAGATTGAAACCAGGGGCAGGGTGCATTCTACATCCAAGCTACACCCTCAGCCCTATTTTTTTATTCTTTATTTTGAAACTGTGTCTCACTAAGTTGCAGAGGGCCTCACTAAGTAGCTGAGGCTGGCCACAAACCTGCAACCCTCCTGTCTCAGCCTCCCAAGTACTGGGATTACAAATGTGTGCCACCACACCTTATATAGGTTGTTTAAGGGGAGATTCTATGGGGCAGGAGGGGAGTAGTGGTTAGCCATTGCTAGGAGGTTGTTAAGGGGAGTTAGTTGGGTTATTAAAGCTGGGTTAAGCAGGACAATGGGAATTTTCCGAAAGCAGAGGGACAAAATAAGCAAGGGACTTATCAGGCACATCTTAGACAAAACAATGGGGACATTTAGGTAAGCAGGGGGATCAGTGTATTTGAGTATGACTTGGGAATTTTGTGGTCAGCAAAGAGATCTGTAAAATGACATGTCTTCACAAGATGGGGTCACTTTCATTCGAGACTAACACACACAATGTCACTAATTCTGTTTCTATCCCCACATGTCTTCCACCCCATATATGATAGTCAGATTCACAATTATACATTCAGATATGCACATAGCATTATTTGTTCTGTTTCCTTCCCCAAACCTCCCTTCCCCTTCCCACCTCCCTTCATTAATCCTCTTTGCTACTCTGCTGGTCTCTCTCCTCATTTTCATGAGATCCCTTTTCTTCCTTATTTTCTCTCTAGCTTTCACATATGAGAGAAAATATGTGGCCCTTGATGTTATGAAACTGGCTTATCTCACTTAGCATGATGTTCTCTAGTTCCATCCGTTTTCTTTCAAAGGACATAACTTTGTTCTTCTTTATGGCTGAGTAAAATCCAGTTGTGTGCATATACTACATTAAAAAAAAATCCATACAACTGTTGATGCCAAAGTTGGTTCTATAACTTGGCTATTGTCAATTGTGGTGCTATAAACATGCATATTCATGTATCACTATAGTACTCTGAATTGAATCCTTTTTGGAACGATACAAAGGAGCAGTATGGCTGAGTGTCATAAGCGCTCTGTGTCGTAAGACAGGAACACACATGGCCTCTGTTTTTCCATAATGTCAGCTTTATTAATCATAAAGCAAAAAGGTGTAATCACCACACGATGTTCAAGTCTCTCCCTGGTGGACTTTGGTCAAATAGTGAGTCAAAGCATATTCTATGAATTACACACAAATTTTAAGTTCACATCCACACAATTCACTCACTATCAGTTCTAAGTCCAAATCAAAAGTCCAATCTGCAAAGCGGGAGAGTTCCAGCTGTTGACTGTGGCCTGGCCGTCCTTGTCGCGCCTGCTCTGGGCGAGTGACTCTCAGGTCTCTGGAGTTTCTAGTTTGAGAAGTGGGCTGGAGAGGCTTGCTTCTGTCCTCAGGGAAAGGGGCCTTGGTGCTAGATGATTCCTTCATGCGTACCCCTTCAGATAACTGGGCTCAATGGCATTGAGTCTCAGGTGCCTCACCAATCTCCAGAGCTCCTAGTCTGATAGGCAGGCCGGAGGGTCTTGTGTCTCTCCTTAGGGATAGGGGCCTTGGTGCGGGACAATCAATGGCCGCTTCAGGCATTCCCCTTTAGATAACTGAGCTCAACAGAGTTAAGGCAGTCGTGGTTCCATGGCAATCGCTTGCATTTAGCTGGCCTCAGATCCTTCTTTAAATAGGGTTTTTCCTGTGTAGTCATGGTTAGACTGTTTATTTTTCTTTGGATTAGTTAGCAGGTTGTGCAGGTCATTTTCTTTCTTCCAATTTATAAATTACATAATATTTGTTTACAACTAGCCTATCGTATTCTTTCCCATAATATTTGTTTACAACTATGTTTTAACACTCCACAGCACACTGTCAATCAAAAGCACACTACTAATCAAACTTTATTTATGCTATAATATTCCACAGCATGCTGTCAATCAAAAGCACAGTTAATCAAATTTACTGATAATCAAGTTAATCAAACTTTGTCACTGACAGTACTCATAACACTGGGTCATATGGTTTTTCTGTTCTTAGTCTTTTGAGGAAACTCCATACCGATATCCATAAGGGTTGTACTAATTAAAATCTTACCAACAATATGTAAGTTCCTATTTCCAACATCCTCACTAGCATTAATTATTATTTGTATTTTTGATGATTGCATATAGTGAAACTCTTATAGTCTCAGTTTGTTTTATGCAAAAAATAGTGAATTATTTACTTGCCCTATAACATTTATTGTGAATATTAATGAAGGTAGAGAATGCAAATTATTACTTATTATAGATTCCTATTGGATATGACTAATTATAGCTGTAATGTCTTCCTCTTGGTTTCATTTTTGCCACCATATATATATTTTAAATTCATTCTCTCTCTCTTTTCTCTCTAAAGTTAAATTATTGCATTCCAAAGGAAATCCCACTGTCAATAAAGGGGAAATGGCTATTTTCTAGTAAGAAAGCTCATTTTTTTTGGTAAATATAACTCTGTAGTGTAATTTGAAATCAGGTATTGTGATTTCTTCTCAATAGTTCTTATTTCTCAGAATTGTTTTGACTCTTCTGGGTCTTTTGTTATTCCATATACATTTTAGGATAAAAAATTCTAGATATTAAAAATGACATTGGTATTTTGATAGGAATTGCATTGAATCTGTAAATCACTTTTGGTAGTATGGCTATTTTGGCAATATTTATTCTGCCTATTCAAGAAAATTAGAGGTCTTAAATTAAAAAATTAGGTCTTCTTCAATTTTTTTCTCTAGTGTCCTTTAATTTTCATTATAGAGATCTTTTATCTCCTTTGTTACATTTATTCCTAAGTATTTTAACTTTTTGAGGCTATTGTAAATGGAATTGTTTTCAGATTTTTTCAATGGATTGGATATTGTTATATAGAAAAACTATTGATTTTTTTATCCTACTACTTTGCTGAATTTATCAGTTCTAGAAGTCTTCTGGTTGAATTCTTTTTTTTGCACCTTTTAAGTACATAATTATGTTATCTGCAAACTAAGATAATTACACTTGCTTTTCACTATTTGTATCCCTTTAATTTCCTTCTCTTGCCTAATTGCTCTGGTTAAAATTTTACGTAAATAGGAGTGGTGATAGTAGGCCCCTTTGTCTCTTGTTTCTGATTTTAGAGGAAACACTTTCAGTTTTTCCCTCATTCAATATTATATTGGCTTTGGGTTCATCATATATTGCCTTTATGATATTGAGGTAAATTTCTTCTATCCCTAATTTATTCAGCATTTTTAACATGAATGAGTGTTGGATTTTTCAAATGCTCTTTCTGCATCTATTAAGATGATCATGTGATTTTTGTCCTTGGTCCTATTTATGTGATGAATTATATTTACTGACTTGCATATGTTGAACTAGCTTTATATTTATATCCCTGGAATGAAACAAACTTAGTCACAATGAATGATCTTATTGATGTAGTGTGTGTGTGTGTGTGTGTGTGTGTGTGTGTGTGTGTGTGGTGTATGTTACTGGGGATCTAACCTAGGGGCATTTTACCTCTAGGATACACCCCCCCAGCCCTATTTTATTTTATTTCTTAATTTTGAAACAGGATCTAAGTTGCGAGGGCTTAATAAATTTTTGAGGCTGTACTCAAACCTGCAATCCTTGTCTCAGCCTCCCAAGTACTGGGATTATAAGTATGTAAATATATATATATATAAAATCATAGGAGCATTCTACCTCTGAACTATACCTCCAGCCCTATTTTAATTTTATTTTGAAACAAGGTCTCACTAGGTTAATGAGAGTCTCACTAAGCCGTTGAGGCTGTCCTCAAACCTGCAGTCCTCCTATCTCAGCCTCCTAAGTACTGGGATTGTAGTTGTGCACCACTATACCCAGCTTTTGATGTAGTTTTGAATGCTACTTGCTAGCACTTTTTCTTTGTGGTACTGGGTATTGAAACCAGGGGTATTCTCCCTCTGAGCTATACCCCCAGCCCTATTTTAATTTTATTTTGAAACAGGGTCTTGCTAAATTGCTGAAGGCCTTGCTAAGTTGCTGAGGTTGACCTTGAACCTGTGATCCTCCTGTCTTGGTCTCCCAAGTACTTGGCTTACAGGTGTGCGCCACCAGTCCTGGCTTGCTAGCACTTTCTTAAGAATTTTTAATCTATGTTCATCAAGAATATTGGTCTGTAATTTTCTTCCCTTGAAATATCTTTATTAGGTTTTTGTATCAAGGTGATACTGGCTTCATAGAAGTATTTTGAAGGTTTGAACCCAGCCTCGGCAACTTAGCAATTGCCGATTCAGTAACCTAGTGAGACCCTGTTTCCAAATAAGAAATAAAATAAGACCCTGTTTCCAAATAAGAAATAAAATTGGACTGGGGGTGTAACTTGGAGGTAGAATGCCTCTGGGTTCAATTCCTAGTCCTCCCCCCACCCAAAGAATAAAATCCTCTAATTTGCGACAACACAGAAGGAACGGGAAGTCATTATGTTAATTAAGCAGGCACAGGAAGACAAGTACCACATAATCTCACTCATATGTGGGATTTAAAACTGGATCTCAGAAGCTGAGATCATAGTTATACTGAATTCTTAATTTAGATGGAAAACTAGGGGAAGACATAGGGAGGGTACGACCATCTATGTGTGAGGAAGAAAAGGGAGGCCTTACAAGAAATTGACTCACCGACAACTTGCTCTTGGATTTCTAGACTCCAGAATTGTGTGAAAATAAAATTTTGTTCTTTAAGCTACCCATACTTTCCTATGACAACCTTGGCAAATGAAAACAAACACTTTACTGCCCTTGAGGAGGGCAACTGAGTAATGATGAGAAAACCTAAAAACTTCAGAATTAGTTTACCTTAAATCTGTGACCATGAGAGGATTGCATCTCACTTTCACTCTGTCTACCCACATTGCCACATTACTCCTCCACAATGCCAGCAACCCTCCTCCACTGGAATGACCTTCCCTGATGCTTCATTAAGAAGATAGAAGTGCTGGGAGTGGTGAAACACACCTGTAATTGCAGTACTTGGGAGGCTGAGACAGGAGGATCACAGGTTTGAGGACCGCCTCAGCAACTTAGTGAGGCCCTGTTTCAAAGTTAAAATTAAAGGGGCTGGGGGTATAGCTCAGAGGTAGAACACCCCTTGGCTCAATCCCCAGAACAAATGAAAGAAAGGAGAGACAGAGAGAGAGAGAGAGAGAGAGAGAGAGAGAGAGAGAGAGAGAGAGAGAGAGAGAGAGAGACACTCATATGGGAATTCTTGGAGCTTTCCAAGCCCAATCTACCCATGCCTGCCCTGACCTTCTCTGTACCCCGCTGCATATGGTAGTCCTAACTGAACTGAGCTCCTAATCTCTGCTCAGAGTCTCAGGCCTTTGCTCCTGAAATGACCACTCCTTGCTTCTGAACTATCAGCTGCTCTCTCTGCACTAGAAGGGGGAAGAACTCAACTCCTTCCCACGTGTCCTTCTGTTCCTAATCGCATTCATCTGTTGCCCTTCAAAGCCAGACTGCCTCAGCTTATTCTGAGACTGCTCTCTCTTCAATTGAGTTCAATAAAAATGACTCCCAAATTTATGTGTAAAGGAAAATGAACTAGTTTCCAAACAATTCTGAAGAAGCACAATGGTGGGTAACCCACTGATATCAAGATTCACTATTAGCATACAGTAATCAAGACAGTGTGCTATTGAGCATGGTGGCATATGCCCATAATCCCAGTACTTAAGAGGCTAAGACAGAGGGATTGCAGGTTTGAGGCCAGCCTCAGCAATTTAGTGAGACTCTGCCTCAATATAAAATATAAAAAAGGGCTAGGGGCATATCTTAGAGGTAGAATGCCCCATGAGTTCAATCCCCAGTACCAAAATACATACATACATACATACATAAATACATACAAACATACATACATAATTTCTGGTGGCCAAACATGGTAGCATGACCCTGTAATCCGAGTTAGTCCAGATGCTGAGGCAGGAGGATTGCAAGTTCAAGGCCACTTAGTATGATTGCAAGCCTAGGCCAACTTAGTAAGACCGATTCAAAATAAAAAATAAAAAGGGGTGAGGGTGTAGCTTGGAGCTGGAATGTCCCTGGGTTCAATCTCTAGCACCAACAAAAATAAATAAATAAATAAATAAATAAATAAATAAATAAATAAATAAATAAATACAAAAGAAAAAAAGAAAGAATAGCATTAGATTAAATGGAATCCAAAAAGGTAAAAATCAACCTGTTACTCCACATACAAAAATTAACCCAATATTGATAAAAGGGTTAAATATAATATGTTAAGAAATAAACCTTATAGACAAAAACATATGAAAAGATGTCCTTCAGCTGGGAAACTATTTCTTTTTTTAAAATTTCTACTTAATACTTTATTATTATTTTTTCTTTTTTTAAAAAAAATTTTATTGTAGTAATTCGTGCAATATAGCATACATCTTTGTTAAGTACAAGTTGTTAACAACATATTTGCACACAATTCTCATTTGACCCCTTCCCCAATTCCCTCCCCATTCCCTCCCCCTCCCTCCCCCTCAGGTTTAGTTCAGTGAGTGACCTTGATATGATTGTGTAAGTACATCATGTGCCTTAGGGTGTCCCTCTGCCCCATGCATCCACTACAATTAAATCAACTTCTTTGCTTATCGAGGATCTCTCCATTTCATCTGGAGACCCTCCTATGCCCCATCTTCTCCCTAGCATCCACATATTAGGGAGAACATATGCTTCTTAACTCTTTG
>PVLC010035233.1:0-16403 GCA_004027655.1 Graphiurus murinus | reverse complement strand
GTACTGGGGATTGATCTCAGGGGCATTCTACCTTCGAGCTACACCCCCAGCCCTATTTTTTTATTCTTTTATTTTGAGACCGAGTCTCACTAAGTTGCGGAGTGCCTCACTAGGTAGCTGAGGCTGGCCGCGAACCCGGATCCTCCGGTCTCAGCCTCCCGAATGCTGGGATTACAAGCGTGCGCCACCACGCCCGGCTCCCAGCTCCTTTTGATTGTTTGTTTGTTTAGTTAGTTAGTTTATTATGGTACTGGGAATTGAGCCCAGGAGCATTCTACCTCCAAGCTATACCCCCAGCCCTTTTTATTTTTTTTTGTTTGGAAACAGGGTCTTGCTAGGTTGCTGAAAGCCTCACTGTGTTGCTGAGACTGTCTTTTGAACCTGAGATCCTCCTGCCTCAGCCTCCCAAGTACTGGGATTACAGGCATGTACCACCACACCTGGCCATCTGTACCCCTGGTGCCTCTGACTTCTGTCTTATCCTGAGATTCTTTCTCTACATACCTGTCTTCCTGGCTGTGGGCATTTGAAGCAGGGAAAGTTAGAAGTCAGAATTAGGAAGTTCTCGTCATCTCGAGGAAGGGAGGCCGCAGGATGAGGCAGTGTGGCTTCATCTGTAGTCCCCCGCTCGGGGGCACTCGTCCTGGTTCTCATGGCACCCTTAGGCCCAGCCTGGGCCACCAGCGCAGTCAGCCACATGCAGGAAGGTCGTACTGATGCGCTGGCCTTCACCCTCACAGGCCATGGAGAGCGAGGTCAACGTGTGCTACCGGGAGCTGTGCGGCCCCCGGCCCGGCCACCAGCTCTTGACCAACCAGCTGCAGCGGCTGTGTGTGCTGCTGGACGTCTACCTGGAGACTGAGAGCCACGACGACAGTGTGGAGGGGCCCAAGGAGTTTCCTCAGGAAAAGATGTGCCTGCGGCTTTTCAGGTAAGGGGAGGGCTGGGGTTCCGGTGACCTCTCGGGATGTGGGGTAGGAATCAACCCTGTCTCAGTCGCTAGGTCTCAGTTGCAGGACCTGGCATGGGAGACACGCACCTTTCCAGGTGTGTTTGCCTCTGCTCAAAGCAGAAATCAGCTACTTAGTGAGGCCCTCCGCAACTTAGTGAGACCCTGCTTCAAAATAAAGAATTAAAAAAAATAGGGCTGGGGGTGTAGCTTGGAGGTAGAATGCTCCTGGGTTCCATCCCCAGTACTGCAAAAAAATAAAATAAAGAAAGAAAGAACAAAAAATAGGACTGGGGATGTAGCTTGAGGTAAAAAGTCCCCGAGTTAGATCCCCAGTTCCAAAAAAAAAAAGGTTAAGATGTAGCTTGGAGGTAGAATACCCCTGGGTTCAATCCCTAGTACAAAAAAAGAAATTGACTGAAATGGAGCATGTGCTGTGCTTCGCACTATGCAGGCTGGTGGTGCGCTGAAAACCGGTTTCCCTCCTCGTAATCCCTGCGACACCCTCACACACACACAAGCACACGCACATACTCTCCTTCAGACTGAGACCCAAGGTGACTCTTCTGCTTACTACTGAATATCAATCATAGACAAAAACAGGGAAGGAACCCTTTTTTCCTGGCCACCCATTCCTTGTGGAGTTGTGTGAAGAGGCCACTCTGTGACGTTTGTTTGGCGTGGGGACAGAATCACGTGCAAGTACCCCGCTTCAAAAGGGCAAGGCTTTGCACCAGGTCTTCCTGCCTGGCCATGGCTCTCGGCCTTCCCGGCCATGCAGTGTTGGGCAGATAGTTCACCCCCTACAGAATGAGAGCAATGGTGCTAGGAGGTGGGAAGTCTAAGCCCTCAGCTCTTGGCAGACAGCAGATTCCTTCAGTCCCTGACTCCTGCCTACATGGGCATCTCCCTATAAGGAGAATTTGTATATATATATATATATATATATACAGAGAGAGAGAGAGAGAAAGTGTGTGTGTGTGTGTGTGTGTGTGTGTGTGTGTGTGTGTGTGTGTGTGTGTGTGTTTTACTAGGGATTGAACCCAGAGACATTCTACCCCCAAGCTACACCCCCAGCCCTGTTTTTATTTTGAAACAGGGTCTCATTAGGTTGATGAGAGTCTCACCTCTTTCTGAGGTTGTCCTCAAACTTGCAATCCTCCTGTCTCAGCCTCCCAGGTACTGGAATTACAGGTGTGCGCCACCACGCCTGGCATGCATACATACACACACATATATATATAACCTTTTATAAATTATAGAAATAAAGCGTGTTTATTGTAGACATATAACAATAATCTGCAAAGTGAGGGTGCCCAGGTTTTGTCCCTGAAGTGCCCACTGTCAGAGCCCTCCAGGTTTGTGTTAACACATTTGCCAGCATAGAGACATTTTTACAAATAGTGTCACCTTACTGTAGTGTAGGCTGCTTTTCTCACGATGGCCTGGGTGGTGTAATTCTGCCTTTTGGTTTTGTTTGCCTAACACCTACCTGGTATTCGCTTCTGTGAGTGAACTGTGATGTATTTTGCGAGTCTGGAAGGCAGGGTATTAAGTGCTCTCTGTTCTCCTGTTTCTCTAGGGGCCCGAGCAGGATGAAGCCGTTTAAATATAACCATCCTCAGGGATTCTTCAGCCACCGCTGAGTCCCGGAGCTCGGCCTGCTGCTGCCCTGAGCACTGGACCTCTGCTTTCTGCTCCAGCCACACGTAGCTCTTTATACTCTCTGAAGACGCTAGCTTATTAAAGTGTCACCTGACCAAATGGCCTTTGTCTGTGCCTCCTTGGGGAGGTGGTTTTGCGATCTGGCAGGGCAGGCGGGAGCCACAGCGCAAGTGGAGGAGCATTTTTTAAAGGTGGCCAAGAAGAGACAGCCAAGAGATTCTGATTGCGCACAGGGATGCCGCCCTTTGTCCACGCACGCCTTACTCATTTACACTCAGGGGCAGGTCCTTATTGTCTTGGTATTTGTTACCTCTGTCCCTGTCGTTAGGAGGAGAAGCCAAAGTCTACAGAGCCAGAAAGAAAACTCTTCCAGGCATGGTGGTGCACTCCTGTAATCCCAGTACTCGGGAGGCTGAGACAGGAGGATGGCGGGTTTGAAAATAGCCTCAGCAACTTAGTGAGGCCCTTCACAACTTACGGAGACCCTGTGTCTAAATTTTAAAAAATAATAAAATAGGGCTCAGGGTGTAACTTAGAGGTAGAATGCCCCTGGGTGCAATCCCCGGTACCGCACACGAAAGCAAAAACTCCTCCTCCGTCCAGCGCCCCCTGCTCTTTCCACTAGTCCTTTTGTTGCCCCCAGGACGCTGGATTCTTTCTCATTGCTGAATGTTTCAAACATCTGAAAGTGCAACATAAACAGAAGGCAAGACATCATTGAGAGGAATTCTGAGTCTTGCAGCATTTCATGAAGTTGGGGGTGACACTAGAGAGGGAATGGCGGGGTGAGCCTGAGCGACATTTGTGGGGAATCTTTATGGTAATGACACAAATGCCTCGAAACAGTGGCTTGACTCACAAAGACCAAGAGAAGTGCTGGGAAGCCGGGCATGGTGGCGCATGCTTGTAATCCCAGCATTTGGGAGGCTGAGACCAGAGGATCTGGGTTCGCGGCCAGCCTCAGCTACCTAGTGAGGCACTCTGCAACTTAGTGAGACTCGGTTTCAAAATAAAGAATAAAAAATAGGGCTGGGGGTGTAGCTCGGAGGTAGAATGCCTCTGGGTTCAATCCCTAGTACCGCAAAAAAAAAAAAAAAAAAAAAAATGTGCTGGGAAAAGTTTGGAAGATTATTACCTTTGTAACCCTCCTGCAAAAGTCAAATGAAGAATGGCACTCAGGATTTTGGACAGTTTTGTCAGAAAAATATCCCCCCAATCAATATTCAGTTTACTATTCATTTTTTTTGGGGGGGGGGAGTACTAGGGATTGAACCCAGGGACATTCTACCTCTGAGTTATACCCCTAGACCTATTTTTTATTTTGAAACAGGGTCTCAGTAGGTTGCTGAGAATCTCACTACTTGCTGAGGCTGTTCTCAAACTTGAGATCCTCCTGTCTCAGCCTCCCAAGTACTAGGATTACAGGCGTGCACCAAAATTCCCAGCTTTCAATTTACTGTTCATTTGAAGAAATAAGATAATAGGAGCTGGGTGTGGTGACACATGCCTGTAATCCCAGTACTTGGGAGGCTGAGACAGAAGGATCGTAGGTTCAGGGACAGCCTTAGCAAGTAGTGAGACTCATCAACCTAATGAGACCCTGTTTCAAAATAAAAATAGAATAGGTCTGGGGATGTAGCTCAGAGGTAGAATTCCCCTGGGTGGAGAGTGGAGAGTGGTAATTTAGGTGGCTATTAAATGACCACTCAAGCTAGGTGTGGTGGCACATGCCTATAATCCTAGTGTTTAGGAGACTGAGACAGGAAGATCACAGGTTCAAAGACAGCCTCAGCAAGTAGTGAGACTCATCAATCTAGCAAGACCCTATTTCAAATAAAAATGAAATAGGGCTGGGGGTGTAGCTCAGAGGTAGAACGCCCCTGGGTTCAACCCCCAGTACTGCACACACACACACACAACCACCCGAGCCTCCTTCCCCTCAGCCTGCACCATTCCTGTCTACACCAGAGGCTGGTGCTCTCCAGCCCAAAGGCCTCCGGCCTGCACCGGTGTGAGTCATCCATCGTGGGAGCTGATCACAAGCAACCCTAAGCCCGACTCCAAACGTTCTGACTCAGTTGACCTGGAATGGGCCAGGGGAGTTTATTTTAACAAGCTCCCCAGGTGCAGTTTGCCTAGTCTCTTGAAAGGAACCATACTTCCTTCCATTATTATTCCATTCCTTATTTTTCTTGATGACTCAAATAACGCAGGAGGGCCAGGTTCTGGCCTGAGCAGCTTCCTGCCTTCTCTCTTCTACATCTTCGCTCCTGACTCCCGCAGCCTGAGCCTCTGGGCCCTTCTGTCCACAGAGCAAGCTCTGCTTGTCTTTTTCCTGACCTACTTGCCTGGGACTTGGTCCCTGCTGGCATCCCCTTGGTCTGGCCACCTTCAGGCTTGCGTCTCGATGTGCTGAATGAGATTAAAACAGGACCTAAAAATAGTTCCTTTAATGCCCCTGCATTGCAGCCTGCGCACTGTTCTTGGCTGGAAGGCGGCCAGACTGACTCAGCACAAAAGCTCATTTCCAAAAGGAAGAAGGGACAAGACTTGTAAGGACCCAGAGGGAGGCTCTGCTCCCTAGGCAGGGGATGTCCATCCAGTCACGCTCCCAAAGACATTTTCTCTCTTCAGAGAAGCAAGCTGCTGGGTGTGGTGGCACATGTCTGTAATCCCAGTACTTGGGAGGCTGAGACAGGTTTGAAGCCCGGCCTCAGCAACTTAGTCTCTCAGAAATTTAGTGAGACCCTGTTTCAAAATAAAAAGGGCAACAAGCCAGGTGTGGTGGTGCACCCTTGTAATGCCAGCATATGGGAGGCTGAGACTGGAGGATCGGGTTCAAGGCTAGCCTCAGCTGCTTAGTGAGGCCCTCCACAACTTTTTTTATTCTTTATTTTGAAACACGGTTTCAAAATAAAAATAGGGCTGGGGCTGTACCTTGGAGGTAGAATGCCCCCAGGTTCCATTCCCAGTACCGAAAAAAAAAAAAAAAAAAAGGCGGCTGGGCATGGATGGTGCACGTTTATAATCCCAGTACTTGGGAGGCTGAGACCGGAGGATCCGGGTTCAAGGCCAGCCTCAGCTACTTAGTGAGGCCCTCTGCAACTTAGTGAGACCCTGTTTCAAAATACAAAATAAAAAATAGGACTGGGGGTGTAGCTCAGAGGTAGAATGCTCATGGGTTCAATCCCCAGTACCGCAGAAAATAAGAAGGGGAGCCGGGCGTGGTGGCACACACCTGTAATCTCAGTTCTTGGGTGGCTGAGACAGAAGGATCACAGGTTCACAGCCAGCTTCAGCTACTTAGTGAGGCCCTCTGCAACTTAGACTGTTTCCACATAAAATATAGGGTTAGGGTGTAGCTTGGAGGTAGAATGCCTCTGGGTTCAATCCCTAATACCACAAGATGATAGATAGATAGATAGATAGATAGATAGATAGATAGATAGATAGATAGATAGAGCTTAGAGGTAGAATGCCCCTGGGCTCAATCCTCAGCACCAAAAAAAGCAAGCTGAGCCAGGCATGGGAGTGCACCCCTGTAATCCCAGGACTTGGGAAGCTGAAATGGGAGGACTGCAAGTTGTGAGATTGTCTTAAAATTAAAAATAAAGGTCTGGGGGTACAGCTCAGTGGTAGAGTACCCTGGGGTTCAATGCCCAGCACTACACACACACACACACACACACACACCTGAAAAGGCTGGACCTCAAGGCAAAAGACTTAAATCCTATAAGAAACCCAGGATAATCCAAGCCCTTTGAGCTACTTAACGGAGCCATTCATGCTAACATGGGCAGATTAGGGGGAGAACCTGGCTTAGGAGGACCTATAGGCTTCCTCCTCAGCTGAAATTGTCCCATGACTTCCTGCAGTGTCTACCCTGGGGGACAACCCAGCTGCAGCCCTTCTTTGTCACTTCCCCTGTGGTCTCCACCTGCAACTCAGCCCACATTCCTTGCCTTTTTATTTATATTTTTTATTTTTTGCTGTGTTGGGAATTGAACCCAGGGCCTCATCTGTAATTACAAATGCTCTACTGTAGTGCTACACCCCTAGTCTGTCGTTGCCTTTTTCTTTTTTGCGGTACTAGGGGTTGAACTCAGGGGCATTCTACCTCCAAGCTACACCCCCAGCCCTATTTTTTGTTCTTTATTCTGAAACAGGGTCTCACTAAGTTGTGGAGTGCCTCACTAGGTAGCTGAGGCTGGCCGTGAACCCGGACCCTCCGGTCTCAGCCTCCCGAATGCTGGGATTACAAGCGTGCGCCACCACGCCCGGCTATTGTCGTTGCCTTTTTAAAGCTATCCTAGCTGCCTAGCCAGGCATGGTGGTAAATGCCTATAATCCTAGTACTTGAGAGGCTGAGCCAGAAGGATCACAGTTTCAAGGACAGCCTCAACAACCTAGCAAGATTCTCATCAACCTAGCAAGACCCTATTTCAAAATAAAAATAAAATAGGGCTGGAGGTAGCTGAGCTTGGTGGTGCATGCTTGTAATCCCAGTACTTGGGAGGCTGAGACATGAGGATCACAGGTTCACAGCCTGCCTTAGCTACTTAGTGATGCCCTCTGCAACTTAGTGACACCCTGTTTCAAAAATAAAGAATAAAAAATAGGACTTGGGGTGTGGCTGAGAAATAGAGTGTCTCTGGGTTCAATTCCTAGTAACACACACACACACACACACACACACACACACACACTCTCTCTCTCTCTCTCTCTCTCTCTCTCTCTCTCTCTCTCTCTCTCTCTCTGTATTCTTGGTTGCTTAGTGTCTTCTATTCTCTTATTTTCTTCTCAGCTTGCCCTTGCCTGTTTTCTCTAAAATTCAAAAGATCTTTCTTGTTTCCAGGTTGTTCTTGCTGATCACTCTGGTGGAACAAAGCTAAGAAAAACCCTCTCCATAGGAAGGAGCAGAGGTTCCAGACCCCCCAGGACTCTGGCCCCATCTGCACAGCCCCCGCTCTGTCCTTTCCGTGCGCTCAGCAGCCTCCCCTATGAGAACAGGCAGTAGGCATTGATTTTGGGTCAGGCCCTGAGCTAATCGTGATTTTACATCCACTGTCCTATTTAATTACAACAGGCTGCCAAGCATACATGTTCCCTTCCTTTTGGTTTGGTTTGGTACTATGGATTAAACCCAGGGGCATTCTACCTCTGAGTTAGACCCCCAGCCCTACCTTATTATTTATTTTGAAACAGCATCTAAGTTATTAAGGGTCTTGCTAAGTTGCTGAGGCTGGCCTCAAGCCTGCAATCGTTCTGTCTCAGCCTCCCGAGTATTGGGATCACAGGAGTGTGCCACCCCACCTGGCTCATTTCCTTCATTTTTACAAAAGTGGAAACCAGGCCTCAGAATTAAATGATGTATCCGGGTGCACTCATCTCCAAGGCGGCTTTGGGCTTGGCTTTCATCCGGGCTGGCACTCTCTGGGCCTTTAAATCATTCCAGCAACACGAGTTGTTCTTTTCAGTACACCCAGAGAAGCACTGTGGTCGGGAGTCACAGCTTAGTGTCAAACTGACCCATTTGGGTCTTTGTTCCACCCTTTCTACCTCCAGCCCTAGTTTGTTTGTTTATTTTTTTTTAATCAATTAATTAATGTATTTATTTATTTATTTTTGTGGTACTGGGGTTTGAACCCAGGGGCATTCTACCTCTGAGCTACACCCCCAGCCCTATTTCATATTCTTTTTTTTTTTTTTTTTTTTTTTTTTTTTTTTGCGGTACTGGGGATTGAACTCAGGGGCATTCTACCTCAGAGCTATACCCCCAGCCCTATTTTTTATTCTTTATTTTGAAACAGGGTCTCACTAAGTTGCAGAGGGCCTCACTAAGCAGCTGAGGCTGGCCAAGAACCTGTGATCCTCCTGTCTCAGCCTCCCAAGTACTGGGATTACAAGCATGTGCCGCCACACCTGGCTTATTTATTTATCTTACTCTGAAACAGGATCTAAGTTCTTGAGGGTCTTGCTAAGTTCCTGAGGATCAAAACTGTGATCCTCCTGTCTCAGCCTCCTAAGTACTGGGATGACAGCTTCTGTCCACCTTTGAGCAGCTGCCTGTGCCTGGGCGGGTTGTAGGACTCAGCCTAAGCCTCGAGGGTCCTCCCCTGCAACTGGGAACAGCCAGAGCACCTTCCTCCCAGGGTGGTTGAGGGGGTTAGGTATCAGCCTTCGCATAAAACCAGCATCTAGCACCTCTCAGCAAAAGGGGGAGATGACTGTCCCAGGCTCCAGGTTTCAGCTAGAGAAGGGGCTTCTTGGATAGGGAAGGCCTTTCCTGCAGGCTCCCCTGTTCCTCTGCCAGGGGATCCCCAGGCTTTCAAGGCCCGGCTCCCTCTGGCCTGGTCCGTCCTTGCCAGCACATGGCATATATTAGGGTTGTGTGGCTGCTATCATAAATCACCACGAACGGGGTGACTTAACACAGATCTATTCTCTTAGAATTCTGGAGACCAGATTCCAAATTAGATTCACTGGGCTAAAGTAAAAATCTTGGCAGGACAACTGGGTATGGGGGCACATACCTGTAATCCCAGGATTTGGGAGACAGACAGAAGGATTGCAGGTTCAAGGACAGCATCAGCAATTATCAAGACTCTCAGCAACTTAGCAAGGCCCTGTTTCAAAATAAAAAGGGCTGAGGGTAGAGCTTGAAGGTAGAATGACCCTGGGTTCAATCCCGAATATCAAAACAAAACAAAGCCCAGATGTTGGCAGGACTGGCGCCTTCTGACGGCTCTAGGGAAGAATCTGTTTCCTTGCTTCTCCCAGCATCTAGTCTTCCCATTGTCCTTGGCTCGTGGCCCTTCCCCCAGCTTCAGCGTGCATCACTCTAATCTGTGTATCCCTCATCTCGTCACCTCCGACTCGGATCCTCCAGCCTCCCTCTTACAAAGACCCTTCTGATGATGTTGGGCCCATGCAGATAATCAAGGACCATCTCCATCCACAGCTTGAGATCTTCAACCAAACCACACCTGCAAAGTCCCTTATGGCAAAGACGACAACATCCACAGCTTCTAGGAACTAGGACCCGGGTATCTTTGGGGCACCATCATTCAGGGTACCACATGGCCTGAGTGGGGAGGCTAGTTTCCTAAATAGAAACGAAAGATGTAGTGATGAGAAAAATAGAGGTGGAAGCTCGAGGCAAAAGCCAAGAGAGAGCCAGGTATGCTGGCGCACACCTGCAATCCCAGTACTTGGGAGGAGGATCACAGGTTCAAGGCCAGCCTCAGCAACTTAGCCAGGCCTAGTTTCGAAAAAATAAGTAAATAAAAATAGGGCTGGGGGTGTAGCTCAGAGGTAGAATGCCCCTGGGTTCAATCCCTAGTGCCACACACACACAAGAAGAAGAAGAAGAAGAAGAAGAAGAAGAAGGAGGAGGAGGAGGAGGAGGAGGAGGAGGAGGAGGAGGAGGAGGAGGAAAAGAAAGAAACTGCAGCTCTCTGCACTCCCTCTCCTCTGCCTCAGAGAATTTGGAAGCCTGGGTCTAGATGGACCCCTCATTAGCTTGGTCCTTGAGTGACCGTCATGAACAGAGAAAGATGAATCATTCAGAACACTAGAATTTAGTTATTTATTATTGTAGACCTAACCTATTCTTTCTGGATTTATTTATTTATTTATTTATTTATTTATTTATTTATTTATTTATTTTAGTGCTAGGAATTGAACCCAGGGTCACTCTACCTCTAAGCTACCCCCAGCCCTTTTTAATTTTGAAGCAGGGTCTGGCTATGTTGCTGAAGCTGTCATGGAACCTACGATCTTCCTGTCTCAGCCTCCCAAGTACAGGCGGCCACTACCATACTCTACCTAACCTATCCTTTCTGAAACAGTTTCCATGGGAGGCAAAAATGAAAGTTGTTTTTGATCAATCAGAGAAGGCACACTTCTAAAATAGCAGCTTTCTGCAGGTCACCTGTGTCCCTCGGCCTCTGGCTTCTGACCAGCAATTCCTTAGCAAATTGACTTGATTGGTTTTTCTTCAGGTGTCTTCTCTTCCCAAAGGAAGATGGTTTTGTCTGATAGATGGCTAAAATCAGTCCTGGTTGGCACTGGCCAGCTCATCCCGTCTACACATTGGGAGCGTGCAAACTTAGGGCAAAAGGGGAGAGGCATCAGGTCAGACCCTCGAACCTGCCAGAGCCATCGTGGCCACCAAGAAAATGGTGTCATCAATGGGGACTGGGCTAGGCCTGGGGGCTGGGGGGACTGGCATTCCAAATATGTTCTGTATCTGGTTTGGGTATGGCTGAGTAATACACTCTTCAC
Source organism: Graphiurus murinus (assembly GCA_004027655.1). NCBI lineage: Eukaryota > Metazoa > Chordata > Mammalia > Rodentia > Gliridae > Graphiurus > Graphiurus murinus. The sequence continues at coordinate 5,503 of PVLC010035233.1, read as the reverse complement.
GAGGACAGAAGCAGGGTGCAGAGTAAGAAAAAGTGCTGGGCCTCTGTGGTCAGATAGGCCTGAATTTACTTATTTAAATTTTTTTGGTACTGGGGATTGAACCCAGGGAAATTCTACCTCTGAAGCTATACCCCTAGTCCTATTTTATTTTATTTTTATATTTTTATATTTATTTATTTATTTATTTTTGTGGTACTGGGGATTGAACCCAGGGGCATTCTACCTCTGAACTACATCCTTAGTACTATTTTTTATTCTTTTTTTTTTTTTTTTTTTTTTTTTTTTTTTTTTTTTTTTTTTTTTTTTTTTTTTTTTTTTTTTTTTGCGGTACTGGGGATTGAACTCAGGGGCATTCTACCTCCGACCTACACCCCAGCCCTATTTTTTATTCTTTATTTTGAAACCGAGTCTCACTAAGTTGCTGAGTGCCTCACTAGGTAGCGGAGGCTGGCCGCGAACCCGGATCCTCCGTTCTCAGCCTTCCGAATGCATGCTGGGATTACAAGCGTGCGCCACCACGCCCGGCTATTCTTTATTTTGAAACAGGGTCTCACTAAGTTGCAGAGAGCCTCACTAAGTAGCTGAGGCTGGCTGTGAACCTGGATCCTCTGGTCTCAGCCTCCCAAGTACTGGGATTCCTAAGGCCACCATGCCCAGCCTTAGTTCTATTTTATTATTTATTTATTTTTGTGGTACTGGGGATTGAACAGGACATTCTACCTCCAAGCCAAACCTCTAGCCTCTTTTTGGTGTGTGCGGTCCTGGGGATTGAACTCAGGAGCATTCTACCTCCAAGCTACACCCTCATTTTTTATTCTTTATTTTGAAACAGAGTCTCACTAAGTTGTGAAGAGCCTCACCAAATAGCCGAGACTGGCGGTGAACTGTGAACCCCGGACCCTCTGGTCTCAGCCTCTCAAGTACTGGGATTACAAGCGTGCTCCACCATGCCTGGCTTTAGCTCCTTTTTTTATTTTTATTTTTTTTCTCTGTGGCACTGGAGATTGAATCTAGAGGCATTCTACCTCCAAGCTACCCCCTCACCCTGATTTTCTTATTTAGAAACAGGTTCTCCCTAGGTTTCTGAGAGCATTGCTAAATTGTTGAGGTTGGCTTTGAACCTGCAATCCTCCTGTCTCAGCCTCCCAAGTACTGGGATTACAAGTGTACGCCACCATGCCTGGCTCCTTTAGCCCCACCCCCCCTTTTTCGATACTGGGGATTGAACCCAGGGGCATTCTACCTCTGAGCTACACACCCAGCCCTATTTTTTATTCTTTATTTTGAAACAGGGTCTCACTAAGTTTTAGAGGACCTCACTAAGTAGTTGAGGCTGGCCACGAACCTGGATCCTCCAGTCTCAGCCTCCCAAGAACTGGGATTACAAGCTTGTGACACCATGCCTTGCTTCCCTTAGCCCTTTTCTTAAAAAATATTTTTTATTTCGAAACAGTTTTGTTGTTGTGTTGCTGAGAGCCTCACTAATTTGCCAAGGCTGGCTTTGAACCTGCGATCCTCTTTTTTTTTTTTTTTTTGCAGTACTGGGGATTGACCTCAGGGGCATTCTACCTCCGAGCTATACCCCCAGCCCTATTTTTAATTCTTTAGTTTGAAACAGGGTCTCACTAAGTTGCAGAGTGCCTCACTAGGTAGCTGAGGCTGGCCATGAACCTGGATCCTCTGGTCTCAGCCTCCCAAATGCTGGGATTACAAGCGTGTGCCACCATGCCTGGCTCCTGCGATCCTCTAGTCTCAGCCTCCCAAGTGCTACACAGGTGTGTACTACCAGGCCCAGCCAGTCCTATTTTTTTTTTTTTTTTTTTTGGTACTGGGGATTGAACTGAGGGGTGTTATACTTCTGAGATACTATACCCTCAGTCCTTTTTATTTTGAAACAGGGTATCACGAGGTTGCTGATGACTGTGTAAATTGCTGAGGCTGTCCTCCAACTTGGGATTCTCCTGTCTCAGCCTCCCAGGTACTGGAATTACACATCCGGCTCATTGTTTTTATTTATTTATTGCGGTACTGGGGATTGAACTCAGAGGCATTCTACCTCCGAGCTATACCCCCAGTCCTATTTTTTATTCTTTATTTTGAAACAGGGTCTCACTAAGTTGGCGGAGTGCCTCACTAGGTAGCTGAGGCTGGCCGCGAACCCAGGAAATCCACCAGAGAAGTCAATTCACCCAGTCTCAAGAGCACTAGAGAAGTCCCATGCACCTCAGTCCCTGCAGCCTTGGGTGTAACATCTAGACCTCCCCAACCCTCAGGGGAAGAAAATAAACAGCAGGAGCCCTGTTTTTATTTTAGAAGCACTTGGTTTTATTGCACAGAAGCAATTGAAAGTGGACTCCAGTGGAAAGGGCGCCCTGCTATGATGGCGGCGGTACCCAGCCCTACCTGCCTGGCTCTTCCAGGACCGAGCGCGCCAGGAAAGGGCTTGACCACCCCTTTGGAAAACAGAAGGCATTCGGGAATAGGTTAAGACATCTCAAGCGTAATGCGTTTCTAACTGCTCATTCATTATTGCGGCCATCTGTCAGTACATACAGGAAGTAAATGCACTTATTTGGAAAGGAGGGGGCAGTTTTTGAAGTCAAGTGTTTACGTGTGGCATTCGGCATTTATCACATTCAGCTACATAAGCTATCGTAACATAACTGTCCATCGCCTGGGGAGGGTGGGGGTGCGGAGATGGGGGGCCCTCTCCCGCTAACATATTGCTAACAGAAATTCCTGTTTGGTGGTGAAGGAGGGCCCAACATCGAAGCAGAGTTTCTTCTTACAGAAAGAGAAAGGAGGCGGAAAAAAATTGAACATTCCTTACACTGACCCTGCGCTCCGGCCCCCGGAGTCTCTTTGGCCACTCGGGACGCTTCCTTCTGCCGGCCTCACTTCTCCCCCTTGGCGGCCTGGCCCTCGGCAGCCTTCTCTGGAGGCCTGCTGTCTTTTTGGTCTGTGCTGGAAGATTTTTCAGCCTTTTCCGTCTTGGGCTTGCCGGGCGTGGGGGCCTCCTTGCCGGGCTCTCTGGGGAGGCTCTTATCGTCTTCCTTGCCTTTGGCCTCCGTTTTGGGTTTCTCCTCGGGCTTCTCGGGGGCCTTCTCCTCCTTACTGTCTTTCTTCTCTGGTGCCGCCGGTGGCTTTTCCTTTGGCTTCTCAGGCTCCTTCTCCTCGGCTTTGCTGGGTTCTTTGGGTTTGGCCTCCTCAGCCTTCTCTTTGGGTTTGGCCTCCTCAGCCTTCTCTTTGGGTTTGGCCTCTTCCTTGGCCTCCACCTTGGCAGGGGCCTCCTTCTCCGGGGTGGTGGCTTTCTTCTTCTCTTCGGCCTCTTCCTTCTTGGCTTGGGCTTTGGATTCTTTGGGCTTTTCTCCAGCAGCTTCCTTCTTGTCCTCCGCCTCAGGTTTCGGGGCCTCCTTCTTGGGCGCCTCGTCTTTCTTGCTGTCCTTCTCCTCAATCTTTGGCGTGGCGGGAGCCTTCTCTTCCACCTTCTTTGGGGGCTCTTTGGCTTTCGCCTCCTCCTTCGTGGGGGACTTCACCTCTTCCTTCCTAGGGACCTCCTTCTCGGGAGCCTTGGCCTCCTCGGCGGGGCTCTTGGCCTTCTCGGGGGATTTGGTGTCTGCAGGGGATCCTGCTTCCTCCTTCGCTGGCGCCTTGCCCTTCTCAGGGGACTTGGCTTCTTCCTTCTCAGGGGACTTGGCTTCTTCCTTCGCTGGGGACTTGGCCTCCGCTGGGGACTTGGCCTCCGCTGGGGACTTGGCCTCCGCTGGGGACTTGGCCTCCGCTGGGGACTTGGCCTCTGCTGGGGGCTTGGCCTCCTCCTTCACTGGGCTCTTGGCCTTCTCAGGGGATTTCACCTCAGCCGGGGACTTGGCCTTCTCAGGGGACTTGGCCTCTGCTGGTGATTTTGCCTCTTCTTTTCCGGCGGACTTGGCCTCTGAAGGTGACTTGGCTTCTTCCTTCACTGGGGACTTGGCCTTCTCAGGAGACTTGACCTCCGCTGGGGACTTGGCCTCTTCCTTCACTGGAGACTTGGCCTCCGCTGGGGACTTGGCCTCTTCCTTCACTGGAGACTTGGCCTCCGCTGGGGACTTGGCCTCTTCTTTTGCTGGAGACTTGACTTTTGCTGGAGACTTGGCCTCCGCTGGGGACTTGGCCTCTTCCTTCTCTGGGGACTTGGCCTCCGCTGGGGACTTGGCCTCCGCTGGAGACCTGACCTCCGCCGGGGACTTGACCTCCGCCGGGGACTTGGCCTCTGCTGGAGACTTGGCCTCTGCTGGGGACTTGGCCTCCTGTTCTGGAGATGTGGCTTCCTCTGCTGCTTCTCCGCCTTCGCCCCCTTCCTCCTCCTCCTCCTCGCCTTCCTCTTCTTTGGCCTCCTTCTCCTCTTCCTCAGTCACTTCTTCAGTCACTTGGATCTCTTCTGTCTGTTCCTCCACAATCACCGTTTCCTTCTCTGACTTTTCCACCACCTTGATCTTCTCTTCGCTCTTGACTTTTATGTGAGTGGACGTGGAAGGAATTTTGGGGAGCCCCTCTGGAAGAGAGAAAGGACTCGGGCCGAAGCCGATCCGGCACTCTTCGCCTTCCAGGAGTTTTCTGCAGAAAGGACAACGGAACACGTTACTACTCAGCCACAGCCGACCTGGTGGTGTGAGGCCTTCCTGGGCTCTCCTGAAGCGCCTGGCACCCAGCGGCAGGGACTCTGGCGAAGGAAGGAATGGGAATGAAAGGTGGGCATTTCTTTTCTTCTTCTATTTATTTATTTTTGCGGTACTGGGGATTGAACCCAGGGGCATTCTACCTCCGAGCCACACACCCAGCCCTATTTTTTATTCTTTACTTTGAAACAGGGTCTCACTAAGTTGCGGAGGGCCTCACTAGTAGCTGAGGCTGGCTGCGAACCCGGATTCTCTGGTCTCAGCCTCCCAAATGCTGGGATTACAAGCATGCGCCACCACACCCGGCTCTTCTTTTTTTGTTGTTGTTGTTGTTGGTTATTTTATTTTCATTTTTTTGATACTGGGGATCAAATTCAGCGACATTCTACCTCCCAGCTATTCTCCAGTCCCCTCCCTTTTGGTGGTGTTGGGGACTGAATCCAGGGACAGTCTACCTCTGAGCTGCACTCCCAGCCTAGCTTTTTTAAATATTGAAATAGGTTCTTTCTTTTTTTTTTTTTTTTTTTTTCGGTACTGGGGATTGAACTCAGGGGCATTCTACCTCCGAGCTACACCCCCAGCCCTATTTTTTTATTCTTTATTTTGAAACCAAGTCTCACTAAGTTGCGGAGTGCCTCACTAGGTAGCTGAGGCTGGCCGCGAACCCGGATCCTCAGGTCTCAGCCTCCCGAATGCTGGGATTACAAGCGTGCGCCACCACGCCCGGCTTGAAATAGGTTCTTTCTAAATTGCTGAGGTTGGTCTTTTTTGTGTGTGTGGTACTGGGGATAGAACTCAGGGGCATTCTACCTCTGAGCTACACCCCCAGCCCTATTTTTTTTTTT
>PVLC010035232.1:0-16440 GCA_004027655.1 Graphiurus murinus | reverse complement strand
AAAAAAAAAAAAAAAAAAAAAAAGAACTTTATTATAGCCGGGCATGGTGTCACACACTTGTAATCCCAGTATTTGGGAGGCTGAGACCGGAGGATCCGGGTTCTCGGCCAGCCTCTGCTACCTAGTGAGGCACTCCGCAACTTAGTGAGACCTGGTTTCAAAATAAAGAACAAAAAAATAGGGCTGGGGGTATAGCTTGGAGGTAGCATGCCCCTGAGTTCAATCCCCAGTATGGCAAAAAAAAAAAAAAAAAAAAAAGAACTTTATTATATAAAATCAGACACTGTTGTGATTGTGAAATTTTAAAGTAATGCTGATTTTTATCTAAAAATTACTGAGCCAGTTTTCAAGATACCCATTTTATTATAGTCTCACCAAAAATATTTGATCAGTCAGCAAATGTTTTGCTAAGTAATTTTGGAATATTTGCAAAAATCAGACCTTCCACCTGAGGTCAGAGATCTGTCCTCATTGGTATTAACCAAGAGATGGCCACAGAGCAGCCTTTGCAGGGCTCAGCTCCTTTGAGGGAACAATGGACCTTGTTATTTATTCTTACCCTTAAGGGTTGCTCTTGTTTGTAGTAATAGCTTAAATAGCGTGTGCCAGACAAGTCTGTCCTGTGTATAATGTGACCTTGGACTCCCAAGGTGGATGAGAGTCTCCATTGTTGGCCAGGAGAAATTACCTGATACCACTAAAGCAAGTGTCTCCCCTTGTTTTCTCTTGTTCTTCCCCCCACCCGTGTGTGTGTGTGTGTGTGTGCACACGCACTCGCGCGCATGTACACATACATGTACACACATGCCTACTTAAGATGGAACTCAGGACCTTTGCATGTGAAATACATACTGAGCTCCATCCCCAGCCCCTTTTCTGCCTATAAAATAAGCATAGAAGCCGGGTGTGATGGAACACACCTGTAATCCTACTGCTTGGGAGGTGAGACAGGAAGATTGCAGGTTTGAGGCCAGCCTGAGCACCTCAGTGAGACCCTATTTTAAAATAAAAAGGCTGGGGTTGTAGTTCAGAGGTAAAATACCCCTGGGTTCAATCTTCAGTACCAAATTTTTTTTTTTTTTTTTTTTTTAAACCAAAACATAGAGCATGAGATTGATTTTGACTTCCCATGGTTCCAAAGTTTGACAGATTCCCTGGTAGCAGAGCAAAGGTTATGTGGGCGGTACCCATCCCCCAGCTCCTCACCTTCTCTCTCCCCTGCAGAAACTGAACGTCGTGGAGCAGGAGAAGATCGACAAACTGATGATCGAGATGGATGGAACAGAAAATAAATGTGAGTGGCCTGAGGTAGTATCTTTGCTGGGGAAGACGGGGGTCTCCTGAAAACCTTGTGAGAAGCCAGGCGCAGTGGTGCATGTTTGTAATCTCAGTACTTGGGAGGCTGAGACAGGAGGGTGACAGGTTCAAAGACAGCCTCAGCAAGTAGTGAGACTCTCAGCAACCTATCAAGATAGGGCTGGGGTGTAGCTCAGAGGTAGAATGCCCCTGGTTTCAGTCCCTGGTACCAGGAAAAAAAAAAGAAAAAAACCCTGTGAGGAGCTAGATAATTTTTAACAAGGATTCCTTAAGAATGACAACCTGGTGTGGTGGTGCACACTTGTAATCCCAGCATTCGGGAGGCTGAGACCGGAGGATCCGGGTTCGCGGCCAGCCTCAGCTACCTAGTGAGGCCCTCCGCAACTTAGTGAGACCCTGTTTCAAAATAAAGAATAAAAAATAGGGCTGGGGGTGTAGCTTGGAGGTAGAATGCCCCTGAGTTCAATCCCCAATACCACAAAAAAGAATGACCGCCTGGCCTCTCCCTGTTTCTTTGCCTTGCATTAAGAATTCACATTTTAGCTGGGCCTGGTGCACGTTTGTAATCTCAGTACTGGGAGGCTGAGACAGGAGGATTGCAGGTTCCAGGACAGTCTGAGCAAGTAGTGAAATTCTTATCAACCTAGTGAGACCGTATTTCCAAATAAAAATAAAATAGGGCTGAGGTGTAGCTCAGGTAGAATGCCCCTGTAACACACACACACACACACACACACACACAAAATTGACTTTTTAAATGTAGGGGTAGTTGTGTGTGGTGGGGCACGCTTATAATCCCAGTACTTGGGAGGCTGAGACTGGAGGATCCAGGTTCTCGGCAAGCCTCAGCTACTTAGTGAGGCCCTGTTTCAAAATAAAGGACCAAAAATAGGGCTGGGGTGTAGCTCGGACGTAGAATGGCTGGGTTCAATCCCCGGTACTGCAAAATAATAACAATAATAATAATACCAGGGGCATGACCAGGTGACAGTGACCTGTCTGTCTGGGTGCTCGAAAGCTGCTTGCTCTTTGTCATTGAGAGGCTTATGGAATTCACCAGAGTTTGCCAATCAAGGAGGGGGCTGTGTTGGAGGAAGTCGGTGAGAGATTGGCAGGTCAGAAGCGTCTTCATGTGACCTCTTCCGTTCTAGCCAAGTTTGGTGCGAACGCCATCCTGGGGGTATCCCTTGCTGTCTGCAAGGCTGGCGCCGTGGAGAAGGGGGTGCCCCTGTACCGCCATATTGCTGATTTGGCTGGCAACTCCGAGGTCATCCTGCCAGTCCCGGTGAGTGGCTTGTTGGAACTTGCTGGGTGCACGGGGTGGGCACACCGGCTCCCTGGCCTTGGTGTCTTCCGCACGTGGCGCAGGCACAGCAGATGAGGAGGCTGTGACAGGCGACCTAACCTCCCAGTCCTTCCTTTGTGCCTGGGGTGGGGGAAGGACGGCGGCGCTTTCTCTACTAGGATGTGAGTGTGGGCCGAGGTAGCAGCCACTGCCTCTCCTGATGCTGATGTTGCAGCTCACAGGAGACCTGGACAGCCAGGCACAGTGGCGCACACCTGTAACCCCAGTACTCGGGAGACTAAAACAGGAGAATGGAAGGTTCAAAGCCAGCCTCAGCAACTTAGTCAGACCCTGTTTCAAAATAAAAAGGGCTGGGGGTGTGGCTGAGAGGTAGAACATCTCTGGGTTCAATCCCCAGTACCAAAAAAGAGAGGCCTCTGGGGGTCATCTGCGGCCCCCCGGCTCTGCACCCACTCATCAGGGCCAGGCCTGTCTGAAGCCGATGAGCCCTGGCCGGCGGGCCCGCTCCGGGGCCTCTCGGCCGCCACCATGCTTCCCTCTGCCTCCCCAGGCTTTCAACGTGATCAACGGCGGCTCCCATGCCGGCAACAAGCTGGCCATGCAGGAGTTCATGATCCTCCCCGTGGGTGCCGAGAACTTCAGGGAGGCCATGCGCATCGGTGCGGAGGTCTACCACACCCTGAAGAACGTCATCAAGGAGAAATACGGCAAAGATGCCACCAACGTGGGCGACGAAGGCGGCTTCGCTCCCAACATCCTGGAGAACAAGGAAGGTAAGTGCCCCAGAGGAGGCCCTGAGCTGCGCCCTGTGCCCGCTGGGGACTGGCCCTCCATGCCTGCCTCTGCAGGACGCCATGACCCTGCGGACAGGTTGGGGGGAGCGGGAGCTTCATTTCACAGAAGAATAGCAAGGAATTTCCTTCTTGATTTGACTTGGCAGGGGCCTGGTGAGTTGTTGCAGCCGGGCTAGCTGGCTGGCTGGGGCTCATTCTCTTCCTACTCGCTTGGCAGAGCCGCCTGGAGATGGCTTTTGCCCTCGGGCCTTCCCTCTTGGATCCCAGCCCCAGCTCTGGCATCAGCTAGCCACTGTCACTGTGTCTTGGCCAGCACAGCTCTCCTTGGGCACTAAAAGTGCAATCATTTGTGAGAAGGGACAATATGAATTAGAAACAGTATATATTCCTGGTGATGTCCCAGGGACGCTGACCAATGGTTTCTTGCCCCAAAGCAGGAAAAAGTAACTGCGTCCTCAAAGCCTGGGCCAGAGCGGCACCCTTATTCTGGTCCCTGCTTGACAGCTGCTAAAGGGAAGCCCTTACTACTGTCAACCCACACCCGCTGCCTCTGTCTTTCCAGCCCTGGAGCTGCTGAAGAATGCTATCGAGAAGGCTGGCTACACGGACAAGATCGTCATCGGCATGGACGTGGCTGCCTCTGAGTTCTACAGGTCTGGGAAGTACGACCTGGACTTCAAGTCTCCCGACGATTCCAGCAGGTACATCACACCTGACCAGCTGGCCGACCTGTACAAGTCCTTCATCAAGAACTACCCAGGTGAGTGCTCCCGGGACACCGGCCCCCGTCCAGCTGCAGTGTCTGGCCGCCTGGGGAAGGTGGGGATGGGGGTGGGGCAATGCGCACGGAGGGCTTCACACTGGTTCCTGCTGTGGAGAGGGGTGTGTGCTGTGGGGAGTGGGCTGCAGGTAGGACTTTCTCCTGTCACTGTCACAGCCACCTTGAGGAACACACGCGGCCTTTCATGCTTCCTGTGAGCTGGGCTCTGCTCTGGGTTTTGTGCACCATTGAATGCACACAGAATAGGGGCTGTCGTTGCCATTTGACAGGAGAGGAAACTGAGGCACAAGGTAGTCTGGTAACCTACCCAAGGGTACACACAGAACAGGAATTCAGGCCTAGAGTTCTGGCTCAGAGTCCATGCACTTAACCATTACACTTAGTAACTTGGTCAAGACTGAGCTAAGACCCAAATTCAGGTCTTCATGCCTTGGTTTTTGTTTTTGTGGTACTGGGGTTTGAACCCAGAGACATTCTACCTCTGAACCACACCCCCAACCCCTTTTAAAAATACTTTGTTTTCAAACAGAGTCTTCCTAGGTTAAGTTCTCGCTAAGTTGCTGAGGCTGGTCTTGAACCTGAGCAAGTGCACCACCATGCTCAGTTCGTCATGAGTTTGTTTGTTTTTTTGCGGTATTGGGGATTGAACCCAGAGGCATTGTTCCTCCGAGCTATACCCTCAGCCCCTTTTATTATTATTATTTCTTTATTTAGAAACAGTCTTGCTGAGTTGCTGAGAGCCTCACTGAATTGCTGAGGTTGGTTTCAAACCTCTAATCCTCCTATCTCAGCCTCCCAAGTACTGGGATTATAAACTTGTACCACCACACCGCGCTTAATTCTTTATTTGGAAACAGGCTCTCACTAAGTTGTAGAGGGCCTCACTAAGTAGCTGAGTCTGGCGGCAAACCTGCGATTCTCCTGTTTCATCCTCCCAAGTACTGAGATTACAAGCGTGTGCCACCACGCCTGGCTTAATTTTTACTTATTGATGGATTTAGTTTTGTGGTGCTGGAGATGGAGCCTCATGCATGCTAGGCAAGCACTGTACCACCGAGCTACACCCCAGCCCTCTTCATGCCTGTGAGTGCACGGCTCTAGGCCTATTCTCAGTGGCACTAAATTCAAACCATTGGGCAGGTAGGTGTTCCCCATTAAGGAAAAAATCTGGGACCAGGCATGATGGCATGCTCTTATAATCCTAATACTTGGGAGACTGAGACAAGAGGATCACAGGTTTGCAGCCAGTCTCAGCTACTTAGTGAGACACTCTTAAGCACATGCTTGTAATCCCAGTACATGTGAGGCTGAGACAGGAGAATCTCGGGGTCAAGCACAGCCTCGGCAAGTAGTAAGACTCCTGTCAATCTAGCAAGACCTTGTTTCCAAATAAATAAAATTGGGCTGAGGGTATAGCTCAGAGGCAGAATGCCCCTGGGTTCAATCCTCAGGACCAGAAGAAAAAAATCTGGGCCCCAGAGTGTGGGCCACTGTGCAGTGCTGCAGGAGCAGGTTGGTGGGCGGTGCTCCCAGGCGCTGGAGGTGGGGGCAGGAGGGGCGAGACCCTCTCTGATGGCCTGTCCCCCTTTCCCCAGTGGTGTCTATCGAGGACCCCTTTGACCAGGATGACTGGGAAGCCTGGAAGAAGTTCACGGCCAGCGCAGGCATCCAGGTGGTGGGCGATGATCTCACGGTGACCAACCCGAAGCGCATCGCCAAGGCCGCGAGCGAGAAGTCCTGCAACTGCCTGCTGCTCAAAGTGAACCAGATCGGCTCCGTGACCGAGTCCCTGCAGGCGTGAGTGCCGCCCGCCGGGAGCTGTGGGGTGTCCTGCCCCTAGCACTTAGGGGAGTGAACCCAGAGGCATCCTACCTCTGAGCTGCACCCCAGCCTTGGAGATGGGGCAGCCTCTGCCTTCAAACTGCAGGCAGCTTCCAAAGTAGGCGGTGGCCTCGGGGGCGTGGAGCTTGGGGCCTGAGGACTTCGGCTCCCGAATGGCCGAGTCCAGCCTCCTTGGAGGCTGGACCGGGTCTGCACAGGACCCAAGGGCAAGGAGAGGAGCCCTGAGCTCCTGCTTCGGGTGGCCCAGGGCTGTGACAAGGGCAGAGGGTCACGTCGTGCCCTCTGGTTCCTGGCTTCCAGGTGCAAGCTGGCGCAGTCCAACGGCTGGGGCGTCATGGTGTCTCATCGCTCCGGGGAGACGGAGGATACCTTCATTGCCGACCTGGTGGTGGGGCTCTGCACTGGGCAGGTGAGAGCAGCTGGGCGTGAACACCCGTCCTGGCGTGCCCTCTTGACCTCACTTCCCTGGGAAGCCCGGAGCTCCCAGAGCGGGGCCCGAGGCTTATCCTCGTCACTCGTGTCCCCGAAGAGAATGGGGTCCTGGGTGTCCTCCTGGGCACTTTGCTCTCCTCCTTGTCTCTGCCTGTTGCCCTCCTCTTGCCCGCGTGGACCAAGTGTCCACCACGAGCTCACGCAGCCTTTCCATCCTCCAGATCAAGACGGGTGCGCCCTGCCGATCTGAGCGCCTGGCCAAGTACAACCAGCTCCTCAGGTACAGGGGCTTCAGGTCGGGGGCAGGGCTAGGGGTGTGCAGCACTTGAGCAAATTGGGACTGGTGGATCAGGGCTAAGCGCAGGACCCTAAGGCTCCTAGCAGCGCCCTGCAAATAGGTGCTGCCATCTTCTGGTGGGAGACAGAATAGGTCCTTTTGGAGAGTTCAGCCACTTCAGAGCTTTTCTTTTGGGGATTGAACCCCGGGGCATTCTACCTTCAAGCTCCTCCACCCTAGCCCTATTTTTTATTCTCTTTTTGTGTGTGTGTGTGTGTGTGTGTGGTACTAGGGTTGAACTCAGCGGCATTCTACCTCCGAGCTATACCCCCAGCCCTTTTTTTTTTTTTTTTTTTTTTTTTTTCGGTACTAGGGGTGGAACTCAGGGGCATTCTACCTCCAAGCTATACCCCCAGCCTTATTTTTTATTCTTTATTTTTGAAACCAGGTCTCACTAAGTTGCAGAGTGCCTCACTAGGTAGCTGAGGCTGGCCGCGAACCCGGATCCTCCGGTCTCAGCCTCCCAAATGCTGGGATTACAAGCGTGCGCCACCACGCCCGGCTCTTTTCTTTATTTTGAAACAGGGTCTAAGTTGCAGAGTGCCTCACTAGTAGCTGAGGCTGGCCGCGAACCTGGATTCTCTGGTCTCAGCCTCCCAAATGCTGGGATTACAAGCATGCACCACCACGCCCAGCTTATTTTTTATTCTTTATTTTGAAGCAAGGTGTCACTAAGTTGCAGAGGGCCTCACTGAATTAGCTGAGGCTGGTGGCAAACTTTGATCCTCTGGTGTCAGCCTCCCAAGTACTAGGATTAAAAGCGTGTGCTACCACGCCCGGCTATTCTGGAAGTTTTCAACATACATGGAAGCCATATGTGCAGGAAGACGGGCTCTCCTCCGTCACCGGGGCAGCGCTGTCAGTGGCCCTCTGCGGCTTTACTTTCCACACACTTGTGTATTTTGAGATGGGGTCTTGCCGAGTAGCCCAGGCTGGCCCCAAACTTGCGATCCTCTTGTCTCCACCTCCCACATCCTTGGGATTACAGGCAAGCACCACTGTGCCTGGCACTTGATGAAAGTTTTAAAGCCGACTCCGGGCATCTTGCAGTTTTTCCTATAAATGCTTGACGTGTGAATGTCTTTCTGAGATTTTCGAATAACCGCCCTCGGCATCACGCTGCCCACGAGCAGTGACTGCAGCAGCGGTGGCGCCAAGTCCCCACGCACTCCACGTTCAAACAAGACACGAGCCTGCCTTCTCATAGTCCTAGAAGTGGCAGCCCCGAGGCCTGGCATGCTGGCCTACGCCTGTAATCCCAGTGCCTGGGAGGCTGAGACAGGAGGATCGCAGGCTGGAGGCCAGCCTCAGCAACTTAGCAAGACCATGTTTCAAAATAAAAAAGGCTGACGGGAGGTGTTGCTTGGAGGTAAAATGCCCCTGGGTTCAATCCTCAGCTCCGCCTCCTCTACCCCAAAAAGAAATGGTAACTGACATTCCATTCCGCTCTTCTGAAACCAGGGGGGTGGAGAAGAAACCAGGGGGGTGATTGGAGAAGAGGGGAGTGGGTGCCCTTCAGCTCCTGGCATCTCAGAGAATCACTAGTTTAGAGGGTTCAAGAATAAATTGGAAGCCATATGTGGTGGCGCGCGCTTGTAATCCCAGCATGCGGGAGGCTGAGACAGGAGGATCACAGGTTCGCGGCCAGCCTCAGCTACTCCACAACTTAGACTCTGTTTCAAAATAAAGAATAAAAAATAGGGCTAGGGGTGTAGCTCAGAGGTAGAATGTCCCTGGGCTGGGTTTATTCCCCAGTACTGCAAAAAAAACAAAGGAATAAATTGGAAGCCAGGTGTGGTGGCACATGCTTGTAATCCCAGTATTTGGGAGACTGAGAGAGGAGGATCACAGGTTTGTGGCCAGACTCAGCTACCTAGTGAGGCCCTCAGCAACTTAGTGTGAGACCCTGATTTCAAATAAAAAATAGGGCTTGGGGCGTAGCTCAGAGGTAGAGTGCTGCTGGGTTCAATCCCCAGTGTGAGTTGGAGAAACCAGCGTTCTGGGGTCTCACTTCCTGGGTGGAGCGGGGCCGCATCCTTGACCGCATGAGAGATCAGAGGCGCTCCTACTGCAGTGAGATTTGACTTGGCCGTTTGCCTTCTCTCTCCCAAATCTTTCAAGAATCGAAGAGGAGCTGGGCAGCAAGGCGAAGTTTGCCGGCAGGAAGTTCAGAAACCCCCTGGCGAAGTAAGCAGTGGGCACGTGAACGCTGTCACCGGCTGGCCCGTTAGCCCTGCCCTGATGCCAGCCTGGGCGGCTCAAGGCCCCAGCCTCTTCCTGCGGGGCCCCTGGTAGTTAGCCCCTCTCCTGCCACGCTTCCTTAGACCCGCAGAAGCCACGCCCGCCACCTGGAGCCCTGCCGGAGCCCCGCCCGCCCCTAGTCATGTGATTGACCCAAGTCACTGGTATCCCTCTGTGCGGCCCACCCAGCATCCAGAGCCACGCGGCCCTCCAGTGTAACTTCAAAGGTGGCCGCAGGCAAGGTCCAGTGGTTCTGTGTACAAAATAAAAAGCCTGGTGACCCCCAAGAACACTGCTCCTGCGTAGACAAGCGGGGCTGGCTCCGTCCTTTGTGTCTTTGGTGTTCCTGGGCCCTGGTGGTGGAGGACAAGCCTCGGGCAGCGGGAGGCGTGGGTTCCTGACAGCATGGGACTAGGGAGGGCCAGGGAGGACATTTGCGTCTGTCCTCACAAAGGGCAGCTGAGAGCCGGACGTGGTGGCGCACGCTTGTAATCCCAGCATTCGGGAGGCTGAGACCGGAGGATCCAGGTTCGAGGCCAGCCTCAGCTACCTAGTGAGGCACTCCGCAACTTAGACTTGGTTTCAAAATAAAGAATAAAAAATAGGGCTGGGGGTATAGCTCGGAGGTAGAATGCCTCTGAGTCCAATCCCCAGTACCAAAAAAAAAAAACAAAAACAAAAACAAAGGGCAGCTGAGGTAGACGGTGGCCCGAGATGGAAATGAGAACGGGAGCTGGAGGCACACAGCCAGTCACATGACCTGAAGGACGCCCTGGCCATGTGACCGAACAGCTGTCCAAGCCAGAGGGACGCCCAGTGTGGTGGATGTCCACCCAGGGAAAGACGGGAGTGGGGTTCTCCATGCCTGGGGGAGCCAGAAGAAGAAGGATTAAAAAGAGTAGCCCTTAGCCAGGCATGGTGGCACATGCCTGTAATCCCAGTACTTGGGAGGCTGAGGCGGGAGGATCGCAGGTTCTCGACCAGCCTCAGCTACTTAGTGAGGCCCTCCATAACTCAGTGAAACCCTGTTTCCAAATAAAAATGAAATAGCCAGGCATGGTAGCACACACTTGTAATCCCAGTATTTGGGAAGCTGAGCGCAGAGGATCAGCTACTTAGTGAGGCCCTCTGGAACCCCCAGCCCTATTTATTTATTTATTTATTTTTGCACCACTGGGGATTGAACTCAGGGGCGTTCTACCTCCGAGCTACACCCCCAGCCCTTTTTTTATTCTTTATTTTGAACCAAGGTCTCACTAAGTTGCGGAGTGCCTCACTAGGTAGCTGAGGCTGTTCTCAAACCTGGATCTTACTGTCTCAGCCTCCCAAGTACTGGGATTACAAGTGTGTGCCACCACACCCGGCTAAGACCCTGTTTCAAAATAAATAAGACTGGGGGTCTAACTCAGAGGTAGAATACCCCTGGGTTCAATCCCTGTTACCGCCAAAAAAAAAAAAAAATAGGGCTGGGGGTACCATAAATAAATAGGGATGGGGTGGCAGTTAGGAGATACATGCCTCCTCCAGTACCCCCCCCCCAAAAAAAAACCACCTGTTCCTTGGTTTCTCTAACCTTATTTCAGGTACTCAAAGCTACATGTAGTTACTTCTCATCAGTGCAGATCTATAAAGCCTTAATACACTGGGTGTGGTGATGCACACCTCTAATCCAGTACTTGGGAAGCTGAGACAAGAGTCACAGGTTCATGGCCAGCCTCAGAAAGTTAGGCCCTTTACAGCTTAGATCCGGTTTTAGTGAGACCCTGTTTCAAACTTAAAAATGAAATAGGTCTGAGAGTGTAGCTCAGGTAGAAGGCCCCTGGATTCAATCCTCAGCACCAAAAAAAAAAAGGGAAACCTTAATATTGCTACCTATGCCGGTGCGTGCCTGTAATTTTAGTACTTGGGAGGCTGAGACAGAAGAATCACAGGTTCAAGGCCAGCCTCAGCAACTTATGACCCTGTTTCCAAATTTTAAAAAAAGGGCTGGGGGTGTAGTTTGGAGGTAGAGTGCCTCTGGGTTCGATAACCAGTACCACCACCAAGAAAAAAAGGCCCTTACTATTACAAAAGGCACCATTGTTGGATGTGGTGTGTGAGGCATACATGCGTGTGTGTGAGACTAGGGATGGAACCCAGGAGCACTCTGCCTCTGACGTACACACCCAGACCTATTTTATTTATTTTGAAACAAGGTCTCACTGGTTTGTGGAGGTCCTCACTAAGTTGCTGTCACTGGTCTCGAACCTGCGATCCTTTCTCAGCCTCCTAAGGACGGGGATTACAAGCATGTACCACCATTCCCAGCTGGAATATAAGTTTTTTTTCTTTGTGGTACTGGGGATGGAACCTGGGAGCATTCTACTTCCAAGTTACAACCCCGGTCCTATTTTTAATTATTTTGAAACAGGGTCTCACTAAGTTGTAGAGGGCCTCATTAAGCAGCTGAGGCTGGCCGAGAACCCATGATCCTCCTGTCTCAGCCTCCCAAGTAACTGGGATTACAAGCACACGCCACCACGCCCAGCTGGAATATAATTTTTTTTTCTTGTGGTACTGGGGGTTGAACGCAGGGGCATTCTACCTCCAAGCTACACCCCCAGCCCTATTTTTTATTCTTTATTTTGAAACAGGGTCTCACTAAGTTGTGGAGTGCCTCACTAGGTAGCTGAGGCTGGCCACAAACCAGGATCCTCTGGTCTCAGCCTCCCAAATGCTGGGATTACAAGCGTGCGCCACCATGCCTGGCTGGAATATAAATTTTTTTAAAGCAGGGGATGAAAGAGGTTGCTATCTGCCCCTTGAAGAGATATTTTATTTATTTTGAGTACTGGGGATGGAACCCAGAGGCATTCTACCTCTGAGCTACACCCCAGTCCTATTTTTTATTCTTTAGTTTGAAACGGTATCACTAAATTGTGGAAGGCCACAAACCCAGATCCTCTGATCTCAGCCTCCCAAGTACTGGGATTACAAGCTTGCGCCACCTTGCCCATCTTGAAGAGATGTTTTAGTTTGAGGTGCTAGGGATTGAACCCAGGCATTCAGCCTGCAAGCTACACCCCCAGCCCTATTTTTTTTTTTAATTTGAAATGGTCTCACTGAATTGCTAAGGCTTCCCTAGAATGGACAATCTTTCCTGTCTCTGCCTCCCAAGTACTGAGATGACAGGCGTGCATGCCCCACCACTTCCGCTTTTTTTTTTTTTTTTTTTTTTTTTTTTTTTTTTTTTTTTTTTTTTTTTTTTTTTTTTTTTTTTTTTTGTGGTACTGGGGATTGAACTCGGGCATTCTGCCTGCGAGCTACACCCCCAGCCCTATTTTTTATTCTTTATTTTGAAACAAGGTCTAAGTTGCGGAGTGCCTCACTAGGTAGCTGAGGCCTCGAACCCAGATCCTCCGGTCTCAGCCTCCCAAGTGCTGGGATTACAAGTATGCGCCAACACGCCCGGCTCACTTCAGCGTTTTTAAATAGTGTTTTAGAGCCAGGCGTGGTGGTGCACGCTTGTAATCTCAGCATTCGGGAGGCTGAGACCAGAGGATCCGGGTTCGCGGCCAGCCTCAGCTACCTAGTGAGGCCCTCCGCAACTTAGTGAGACTCGGTTTCAAAATAAAGAATAAAAAATAGGGCTGGGGATATAGCTTGGAGGTAGAATGCCCCTGAGTTCAATCTCCAGTACCACAAAAAATAAATAAATAAATAGTGTTTTAGCTGGGTGTGGTGGCGCACGGTTATAAACCCAGTACTCAGGAGGCTGACACAGGAGGATCGCAGGTACAAAGACGGCCTCAGAAACTTAGCAAGACTCTCAGAAGCTTAGACCTTGTTTCTAAATAAAACATAAGCTGGGCATGGTGGCACACACTTGTAATCCCAGCATTTGGGAGGCTGAGACCAGAGGATCCAGGTTCGCGGCCTGCCTCAGCCACCTAGTGAGGCACTCTGCAACTTAGACCCTGTTTCAAAATAAAGAATAAAAAATAGGGCTGGAGGTATAGCTCAGAGGTAGATGCCCCTGAGTTCAATCCCCAGTACTGCAAATAAATAAATAAATAGGTCTGGGGTTGTAGCCTGGAGGTAGAAGGCCCTGGGTTCCATCCCCAGTACCACAAAAATAGTGTTTTAATACAGTGCACAGCTGGGGACCAGGAGGCCCTCTTGTGGACATGGGTGTTCATAGTTCATCTCTGTCAGGATTGAACCCATGAAGCAGGACCACTAGGGGGCGGCAGGAGTGTTAACAATTGGCTTCTGGGATTGCGGCCTGGTTGAGCAAGTGGGAAGCCCCTAGGCGGCCAGTCAGAAGGGAAGACCCTGCGCAGCAGCTGGAGCTCCATGCCTGTGTGCTGGGGCGGGGGAGCTAGCCTTTCACAGATGGGAAATACCAACCTTGCTTATATAACCTGGCTGACTGAGTTGGGCCTTCCCAGAGTATCCAGGGTAATTCCCCACTAAACTTACTCAGCCAGAGCCAGGCACTGTGGCAAATGCCTGTAATCCTAGCTGCTCCAGAGGCTGAGACAAAGGTTGCAAGTTCAAAGCCAGCCTGCGCAATTCAGCAAAACCCTGTTTCAAAAATGAAAAAAAAGCCAGGTGTGGTGTCGCATGCTTGTAACCCCAGTACTAGAGAGGCTGAGACAGGAGGATCACAGGTTTGAAGCCAGCCTCAGAAACTTAGTGAGAACCTGCTTCCAAATAAAAATAGATCAGCCCCGAGGTAGAAGGCCCCTGGGTTTCATCCTCAGTACCACCAAAAATATAATAATAATGAAAAATAAAAGCCGGGCATGGTGGCACACACTTGTAATCCCAGTATTGGGAGGCTGAGACAGGGATGGCAGGTTCAAAGCCAGCTTCAGCAACTTAGACTCTCAGAAACCTAGTGAGATCCTGTTTCCAAATAAAATCAGGCAAAGCTTAAAATAAAAGACAGGCATGGAGCCGGGCGTGGTGGCGCACACTTGTAATCCCAGCATTCGGGAGGCTGAGACAAGGATCCGAGTTCTCGGCCAGCCTCAGCTACCTAGTGAGGCACTCCACAACTTAGTGAGACCTATTTCAAAATAAGAAATAGGGCTGGGGGCATAGCTTGGAGGTAGAATGCCCCTGAGTTCAATTGCCAGTACCTCAAAAAAAAAAAAAAAAGAATAAAAAATAGGGCTGGGGGTATAGCTCTAAGGTAGAATGCCCCTGAGTTCAATCCCCAGAACCGCAAAAAAAAAAAAAAAAAAAAAAAAAAGACTGGGGATAGTATAACTCAGAGGTAGACTGCCTGTGGGTTTAATCCCTAGTACCACCAAAAAAACCCAAAACTGGTTTAATGTCAACCTTTCCTGACTGTGGGACAGAGGTGTAGCGCTGTTCAGGGCGCGGGCAAGCAGAGACAGGCGCCCTTTCAGATCTGCCGGACCCGGAGAGGAGGCTGCGAGCACGCTGGTGGCACTTGTGTGGCAGGCTGCACTGAGTGGCCAGGAAAGCCGACCGTGAGTACACTTCCTGACCCAGCACCAACAAAGCACATTCCTGACGCTGAGGGGCAGGGTGGGTGGGCAGGAGCGCAGGCCAGTGGGCCTTTACCTGGAGCCCCGTCTGAAGCAGGACAGGTGACATTAATGCCAGGTTTCCAGAGAGCCATTAGTGAAACACTTGAAATGGGCCTGGGATCTTAAACACGGCTTCATCAGTGCTTCGCTATTACTTCTTAGTATTGTCTGCTTGCTCTGTGTGTGTGTGTGTGTGTGTGTGTGAGAGAGAGAGAGAGAGAGACTAGGGATTGAACCCAGAGGCATTCTACCTCCAAGCTACACCCACAGCCCTATGCTATTTTTTATTTTGAAACAGGGTCTCACTAAGTTGCAGAGGGCCTCACCAAATAGCTGAGGCTGGCCGCAAACCCAGATCCTCCTGTCTCAGCCTTCCAAGTACTGGGATTACAAGCGGGCACCACCACACCCGGCTTATTTTTATTTTGAAACAACATCTCATGAAATTGCTGAGAGTCTCACTAAATTACTGAGGCTGGCCTTGAATCTGTGATCCTCCAATCTCAGCCTCCGAAGTACTGGAATTACAGGAGTGTGCCACCATGCCCAGCTCCTTCCAGGCTATTGAGCCCTGGTCTTCCATCTACACTGAAGCCAGAAGATAGCCCCTCAATTTTCCTTTTCTGTAAAAACCCTCCATCAGCCCAGCGTGGTAGTGCATGCCTGTAACCCCAGTACTGGGGAGGCTGAGACAGGAGGATCTCAGTTTTGAGGACATCCTTAGCAAGTAATAAGACTCACCAACCTAGTTGCACCCTGATTTATTTATTTATTTATTTATTTATTTATTTATTTATTTATTTATTTATTTATTTATTTATTTTGCGGGACTGGGGATTGAACTCAGGGGCATTCTACCTCCGAGCTATACCCCCACCCCTATTTTTTATTCTTTATTTTGAAACCGAGTCTCACTAAGTTGCGGAGTGCCTCACTAGGTAGCTGAGGCTGGCCGCGAACCCAGATCCTCTGGTCTCAGCCTCCCGAATGCTGGGATTACAAGCGTGCGCCACCATGCCCGGCTGGCACCCTGATTTAAAAAAAAAAAAAAAAATAGAGCTGGGGGTGTAGCCCAGAGGTAGAATGCCCCTGGGTTCAATCCCCAGTACCAGAAAAAAAAAACCTTCCATCCCCCGGGATTCATGACTTGAGGATTTCATGACCGCCAGACTCCCAGAGCCTGCGGCAGCCAGGACCCAGCACACCCGGGATCATTTTTGGGCTTCTGCTGGTCAGCTCTACCCACAGCATTTCAGCTGCTTCCTGCCAGTCTAGCTGCAAAATGGGCGGGCTTCACAATCTGGGCTGCTGGCCCACGGAGACCAGGGATGACAGCAGGCTCATCTGCATATGTGACCTGAGACAGTAATTAAACCCAGGCGCCCCAGGGGTGAGAAGAAAGCACATTAATTCAGGAACAATTAAGAACCCTCCAATGTCATGTGCACTGCCGATATTTCTTTCTTTCTTTTTTTTTTTTTTTGCAGTACTGGGGATTTAACTCAGGGGCGTTCTACCTCCAAGCTATACCCCCAGTCCTATTTTTTATTCTTTATTTTGAAACAGGGTCTCACTAAGTTGCGGAGTGCCTCACTAGGTAGCTGAGGCTGGCCTCAAACTCGGATCCTCCGGTCTCAGCCTCCTGAATGCTGGGATTACAAGCGTGCGCCACCACGCCCGGCACTGCCGATATTTCTGAGACCGCTGCTAACTGGTGATAGTCTCCTTCGGGCCCGCCTTTAGCCACCAACAGCCACCCTGCTCTACTCTTTTTTTTTTTTTTTTTTTTTCCGGTACTGGGGATTGAACTCAGGGGCATTCTACCTCCGAGCTACACCCCCAGCCCT
>PVLC010035231.1:0-16680 GCA_004027655.1 Graphiurus murinus | reverse complement strand
TTGTTTGTTTGCAAAAGGTCTGTGCTTTACTAGGGGCCAGAAGATGAAAAATGCCTTGGATCTAAATGGTTCCTGAGCCTAGGGACCATAAAAAGCTAGCCTGATGCTCTGACTTAGGAAACGACCATATCTGAAGAGTTAAGGGAAAGAATCATAAACTGGAAAGGTCATTAAAGAACAGGTCGGGCCCAGTACCCTTTTTTTTCCAAAAGTTAAATATTTAAACTACTCAAAACAGACACTTATTTATCTTAAAATTAATTCTTTCCCAGGTGTATCAATGACTCAATATTAGTTCATTTTATACAACAAATTTTCATTGACCATTGAGTTCTAAGTACCATAGGAGATATAAAACTAACAGTGTGTGGGGAAAGACAGTGCACAGACTGACCATGTACACACAGATCAATGCACTGTTATATGCCAAAGTGAACAAGAGTTTATATGTGACAAAGTTGTTATTAAAAAGCCAGTAGGGAAAGGAAAGATTATTCACTAGATGATATGGAAATGAAATAACTGGGAAAAGTTATCAGTGCGCCTCCTCACACCATACTCTAAAATTACTTCAGAAGGAATAGAAATGGTTTAAAAAAATCATAAATCAACATGAAGCAAATATAAATCTATATTATTTTAGAATGGAGAGGGCTTTCTGGGTAAAATCTTTGAAATAATAGCAATTAAAACCACTATAAAATTATTTGTGGAAAAAATATGTTAAAAAAAAAAAACAGCGTGGTAGTGCATGCTTGTAATCCCAATACTTGGGAGGCTAAGAGAGGAGTATCACAGGTTCATGGCCAGCCTCAGCTACTTAGATTCTCTGCAACTTAGTGAGAATCTGTTTCAAAATAAAGAATAAAAGTTAGGGCTAGGGATGTAGCTTGGAGGTATAATGCCTCTGGGTTCAATCCTCAGTTCTGCAAAAAACAAAAATTGTTTTTAATTAAAAAATAAAATACGATGGCAAAATACATAACCACTTAAAATACACAGAGTTTGTGTTTTTACTATAGAAAAGGTGTTAAGGTATTACAAATCAGGAAGATGAGTCCTGAGATAGAAAGCAAACATCATGAATATGCAAAGAATTATGATCATAAGTCTACATATGTAGGAAAGATTTTCAAAAAATTGGAAAATAATTCATTGTCACAAAAAGTTAAAAAAGGTAAAGAAAACTGAGATGCAAGATTTTATCTATCAATTTAAAAGTAACATGATAATATTTTATACTAATACAGTTAAAATAAATATTTTCTGGAAATTGAACTAGAAGACAATTTCTGGAGCCAGGCATGGTGCCGCACGCTTGTAATCCCAGCATTCGAGAGGCTGAGACCGATGGATCCGAGTTTGTGGCCAGCCTCAGCTACCTAGTGAGACACTCCGCAACTTAGTGAGACTCGGTTTCAAAATAAAGACTGGGGGTATAGCTCAGAGGTAGACTGCCCCTGAGTTCAATTCCCAGTACTGCAAAAAAAAAAAAGAAGACAATTTCTGGGAGATAATCAGACAATGGATACTAAAATCTTAAAGTATTTATACTCTTCAACATTGTAATTCCATTTTAGGGAATTATGCTATGGAATAGTCACAAATTAACATAAAGATTTATGAAAATGTTAAGCATTATCTAATGACTTGAGAAATACATAAAATGTGAATTGAAGTAAGTGAGTTACAAAGAAACCAAAACTTTGTACACATTATACACTCTTGTGTATATCATATACACATGTCCACACAAAAGACTGTGACATTTAGTACACTGGTCATCACAGGGTCATGTAATTATGATTTTTCCCAAGATTTTAATGAAGAACATATATTGCTTTCACAACCAGAAAAATAAAATATTATAAAATAGAAAGTGAAAGAACAAAAATAAAGTATTCCACATTCTCAGAAAAACAAATGAAATTTTGTAAAAATGTTTTTAAAAGCAAGAGCTTTTAAATTTCCTTTTTAAAATATTGGGAATTTTTGTAATCTGATCCCAGAAACAATAATTATGTTGTTGCTACAATAGGACACAGGTCTATATCATCCTTATCATCATCATCATAGTCATCATCATATTACCACTAGTATAAATGTTTCTTCAAATAAATGTATTTTATGATTTCCAGTCACTAACTTCTCACATCATCTTTGCTTAATTATAATCAATGGTATATACTATTGAAAATATGCAAGACAATCAAGTAAGTTTGAATGTAAATTGATTATTAGATCATATTAAAATATTGGTAACTTTGTGAGTTGTAATAAAGACATGGTTTGATTTTTCACAATAAAGTTTTTAAAATGTCAATGAGATAATTTTGGCAGCTACTAATAAATATACTATATTTTACAGATAGATTTTGGGTTAGATAAATCAGACAGAATGACACCTTCAAAGACAGTATAATTTTTTTATCATCTTTTTTCTTATTAAAGTATAAAATATTATTGGAAGGTGACTCACAAGCCAATAATATTTTATACTTTAATAAGAAAAAAAATGCCAAATGGTGTCTGAGTGAAACACCCCTCCTCAGGCACTATGAGCTCAAATCAAATCTGCCATAAAAGCAGCTTCTTGACGGAAGAAAAAAAGCAACAAAAAAGTTAACAAAGAAACAAGAATTGAATTACAGCTGAAGAGACCCCAGAGCCGATCAGGGAGAGCAAAGGAGCCAGTCCACGTGGCAGCAGTGCCACACCGTGGAGTCATTAAGCAGCCATTAAGCCGCAGCCCGACACAGGGTGTACTAACACTGCTGTGTACCCAGTGACCAGATGTCAAGTAAGCGACTCCAGAACTTCACATGCTAACCATGCGGCGAATCCCCATACCTTTCACAGTGACCAGAAGGAGTAGTACCACCAGCCTAAGCCCCTGTGGGACCACCCCCGCTCACCTCTCCCTCCATAACTGGAGTGGCGATCAATTGCACCACAGAGCTTGAAGCAAAACTGCCGCAAAAGCAGCTTCTTGACGGAGGGAAGGAAGAGCAAAGCAGCAAAAAAACTGAACAAAGCAACAAAAGCAGCTGAACAGAACCCAGGGAGAACAAAGGAGCCGGCGCGGCAGTGGCATGCGCCGCGAACCGGCGGCCGCCATTTTTGAGCTGCCATTTTGCCAGCCACCATTTTCCTAGCCACCCAGACCAGGATCTATTAGCACCAAGACCTCCAACAACCTCCTGCACACTCAGCGACCACAAGTGGAGCAAGCGACTACGGAACTCCACACCATAATCAGGCAACACATCCCTGCAGGATCAACAGTGATCAAGAACACCTGGGACAACCATCTTAAGCCTGCAGCCTGTGGTGAGGACACCCCAGATCAACTCTCCCACCAGAGCCAGAGCAGCAGGGATCTCTAAGTTAAATTGCACCCTCGGGGTGCGGGAGCCCCTATACAAAGGACAGACTCAGTCACCCACCCTTCTAGTGATTACATAGGAACAGAAGTGTGGGAGGGACCCAGTGCACACAGGACATAGAGACCTACCAGGCACACTGGAAAATGCCTGACATTTAGACTGCACTCCTGCCACCAGCAAAGGCAGAGAGAAAGATGCAGACAGGCCCTGTGGAGAGCTCAGAGACACAAGCCTGCAATGGGAGAGACATCAGAAGAACTTCCAGCCTGCACAGACAGAGTAAATAAGAATGCCAGAGATACACTAGAAAATTTAAGAGTGAGCAGACATTTATAAGCTGAAAATATCCATGCAGATCCAAAAGGGCTGCAGAGGCCAACTCAGCTCTGTACTTACAAACTATAGAGATTTTGTTTTTGTTTCTTCTTGTTGTTTTTTGGTTTGGGGGGTTTTTGTGTGTGTGTGTTCTGTTTTGTTTTTACTTTGTTTTCATTTTGTATTGCCTTGATTTATCTATGTTTGTTTGGATGATTGGCTGCTTTATGTTTTGCTCAGTTTTTTGACTCTCCTCCTTATCCCTTTTACAAGCTTCCCTCCCTCTCTCCCATCTATATTGTTCTCCCCAACATTTTTTCTTTTCTCTTTTCTTTTTCCTTTTTTCCCCTCTCTCATATCAAGACCACCTCATACTACAACACCTAAAACTCTACATTGACTACCAGAATCCCCCTACATATCCATTATCTCTAATCTTTACAAAATATCACCTCAATACACTCAACCTCTTATTCCACTGGCCCAAACTCTCTACTTTACCCTATTCTTGCATGCATCACTGTGACTTCTCACCAACCTTTACCACTGAACACAGCCTATCCCTATATATGCCAGTGGACACCTCTAAACACCCACTGCAGAGATTAGATGAGAAAGCTTGCAAGAGCAGCAAAGATAGAAATTTAAGAATAGGGAAACCATGGGAAGGAAAAATAGCAAAGAAACAATGAGTCAACACAATCCCACAATAACAGAACTCAACAACACTGAATAGCAGAGATTACCAGAAGAACAATTCAGATCTTTAATAATAGAAATGATACAAAACTTCCAGAAAGAATGCAGAGAGAGCTGGAAAGAAATAAAGGAACAAATAAGCAAAGAATCCGACACCCTGAACAGGAATCAGAGAACATTTGAAGGAAACGAAGGATGTGAAAGATGCAATAGCTGAAGAGAAGGCATCAATACAAACTATAAACAGTAGATTAGACCACATGGAAAATAGAATATCACTCTTAGAATATGATCATTTCAAAAATGAATCCATAGTACATAATTTAGAAAAAAAATACGACAGTATGAATTGGACATCGCTGAGATCTGGGCCAATTTTAAAAGAGCTAATCTAAGAATAATAGGCATAGAAGAAGGATTAGAAGTTGAAACTTAGGGAATAAACAATCTTCTCAAAGAAGTAATATCAGAGAATTTCCCAAACATAGAAAGAGAAGTTGACACACAGGTACAGGAAACATATAGAACTTCCTCGAGACAAGACCAAAGAAGAGGTTCACCACGCCACATAGTAATCAAGTTGACTAATGTAGAGGCTAAAGAGAGAATTCTAAAGACAACAAAAGTAAAAAGACAAGTGACATTTAGAGGCGAACCAATCAGAATCACTCCAGATCTCCCAAAACAAGTCATGAAAGCCAGGAAGAGCTGGAGTAGCATATGCCAAACTCTGAAAGAAAATAACTTGCAGCCAAGATTCTTCTACCAAGCAAAACTCTCTCTCAAAATTGACAGGGAAATAAAAACCTTCCTGACAAACAGAAACTTAAAGAATTTATGTCTTCCAAACAAGCACTAGAGAAAATACTCAAAGAGATTAACTACAAAGAAGAACTAACAAGTAAATGTCAGAAACAGAGAAACAATAATTTCCAGGAAGCAAAAAACTAAGCAAAGAATTTATTCTTCTGAAAACGGAAGTCAAAACTCAAAATGTTAGGAATTAAAATAATCTCTCAATAATCACACTGAATATAAGTGGTCTCAACTCCCCAGTAAAAAGGCACAAGGTGGCAAAATGGATTAAAACCCAGAATCCATCTAGATGCTGTCTGCGAGAAACACACCTTACAAGCAAAGATTCCCACAAACTAAAGGTGAAGGACTGGAGTAAGGTAATCCATGCCAATGGAACTCGAAGACAAGCAGGAGTAGCAACCATGATATCAGATAAATTAGACTTCAAGCCTAAGCTTATCAGAAAAGACAAATCAGGTCATTAGTTACTAGTAAAAGGAATAATCCAGCACTGGAAATAACAATTATCAACATTTATGCCTCAAACATAGGTGCAACCACTTTCATAAAACAAACTGCATGATATAAAGTCACACATAGATCCCAAAACACTAATATTGGGAGATGTCAAAACTCCTCTCACATCACTAGACCAATCTTCTAAACAAAAGGTCAGTAAAGATGCCTCAGTCCTAAAGAATACCATAAACCAAAAGGACCTATTAGACACATATAGACTTTCACCCAAATACAACTGAATTCACATTTTTCTCAGCTACACGTGTAACCTCCAAAATAGACCACATTCTGGGCCACAAAGCGAGCGCTGCAAATTCAAAAAATGTAACAAATACCCTGCATCTTTTCAGACCACAATGGAGTGAAACTAGAAATCAACTCTAAGAAGACTCAGAGTAACCATATAAACACTTGGAGACTAAACACCACACTGCTGAATGAGGATTGGGTCATAGAATAAGTAAGGGGAGAGATTAAAAAATTCCTAGAAACCAATGAAAACAGAGACACAACATATCAAAACCTCTGGGACACTTTGAAGGCAGTACTAAGAGGGAAATTTATAGCACTGAGTACCCACATAAGAAGAACAGAAAATCACCAAATAAATAACCTAATGACACAGCTCAAAGCACTCAAAAAACAAATCTAACCCCAAAGCTAGTAGAAGACAGGAAATTATGAAAATCAGAGCAGAAATTAATGAAATAGAGAATAAAAAAATACAGAAAATCAACAAAACCAAAAGCTGGTTTCTTGAAAAAATAAGCAAGATAGATAAACCATTGGCCAACCTAACCAAAAGAAAGAGAGAATCAACCCAAATTACCAAAATAAGAGATGAAAAAGGGACATTTCCATACCACTGACAGTATGGAAATACAAAGGATCATCAGAAACTATTTTGAAAACCTATACTCCAACAAAATGGAAAATCTAAAAGAAACTGAGAGATTTCTAGACACATATAACCTTCCTAATTGAGTCAAGAAGATATAGAAAACTTAAACTGACCAGTAAAAATCAAACAGATAGAAACAGCAATAAAGAGTTTACCATCAAACAAAAGCCCAGGGTCAGATGGTCCAAGTTAATTTTATAAAACATTTATAGAAGAGGTAATCCCAATACTCCTCCTCAAACTATTCTGTGAAACAGAAAGAAACGAGACCCTCCAAAATACATTCTATGAAGCCAACATCACATTAATACCAAAGCCAAATAAAACAGCTCAAGAAAAGAAAACTATAGGCCTATATCATTGATGAACTTACATGCAAAACTGCTAAACAAAATACTAGCAATGCGCATTCAAAACCACACCAAGAAAATTATACACCATGACCAAGTCGGGTTCATCCCAGGGATGCAAGGCTGGTTCAACATACAAAAAACAATCCATGTAATTCACCACATGAACAGAATCAATGACAAAAATCACATGATCATCTGAATTGATGCTGAAAAAGCATTTGACAAGATCCAACACCCATTCATGCTAAAAGCACTTCAGAGAATCGGAATAGAAGGAACATACCTCAAAATCATAAAGGCAACACAGCCAACATCATATTAAATGGAGAAAAACCACAAGAGTTCCCACTAAAAACAGGAACAAGACAAGGATGTCCATTATCACCACTTCTGTTTAATATAGTACTTTAGACTCTAGCCAGAGCAATAAGGCAAAAGAAGGAATCAAAGGCATAAAAATAGGGAAAAAAGAACTAAAAGTATCCCTTTTTGCAGATGACATGATACTTAAGAAGACACAACAAAGTCAACCAAAAAACTTACAGAACTGATCAACAAATTCAGCAAAGTGTCTGGATACAAAATCAATCTTAAAAAATCAAAAGCTTTCCTGTATGCCCACCATTAAACCACTGGAAAAAAAAATCCAGAAAACAATTCCATTCACAATAGCACCCCCAAAAATAAAATACTTAGGGATAAACCTAACCAAAGAGGTAAAAGACCTCTATAAGGAAAGCTACATAGTGGCACAGGCTGGTAATCCCAGCATTTGGGAGGCTGAGACTGGAGGATCTGGGTTCGCGACCAGCCTCAGCTACCTAGTGAGGCACTCTGCAACTTAGTGAGACCCTGTTTCAAAATAAAGAATAAAAAATAGGGATGGAGGTGTAGCTCGGAAGTAGAATGCCCCTGAGTTCAGTCCCCAGTACCACAAAAAAAAAAAAAGGAAAACTACAAAAAGTTGCAAAATGAAATTGATGAAGACCTTAGAAGATGAAAAGGTCTTCTATGCTCTTGGATAGGCAGAATAAATACCATCAAAATGGCCATCCTCCCAAAACTGATCTACAAATTAAATGCAATAACCATGAAATTACCAAGGTCACTCCTCACAGACATAGAAAAATAAGTCCTTAAATTCATTTGGAACAACAAAAAGCCCAGAATAGCCAAAGTAGTTCTTAGCAACAAGAACCATGTAGGAGGTATCACAATACCTGACTTCTAACTCTAATACAAAGCCACAGTAATAAAGACAGCATGGTATTGGCACAAAAACAGACACATAGACCAATGGAGCAGAATAGAAGACTCAGAACCAGACCCATGTGTTTACAGTCAACTAATTTTTGACAAAGGAGCCAAAAACATACACTGGAAAAAAGATAGCCTCTTTAACAAATGGTGTTGGCAAAACTGGTTAACCATATGCAGGAAAATGGAATAAACCCCACTTTCTCACTCTGCACAAGAGTCAACTCAAGGTGGATCAAAGACCTGGAAGTCAGTCCAGAAACCTTGCAGCTACTTGAAAAGGGCATAGGACCAACACTACAACACATAGGCACAGGTAAAAACTTTCTCAACAAGACCCCAAAGGCACAAGCAACTCAAAGGAAGATCAATACATGGGATTGTATTAAACTGAAGAGCTTCTGTGCAGCAAAGGAAACTATCAAGAACCTCAACAGAGAGCCCACAGAGTGGGAGAAGATTTTTGCCAGCTACTCTTCTGATAGAGGACTAATATCTAGGATATACAGAGAACTCAAGAAACTCACAGCTAAGAAAACAAATAATCCAATAAAAAATGTGCAAAGGATCTAAATAGGCACCTTACAAAGGAAGAAATACAAATGGCCAATAAGTGTATGAGGAAATGTTCAACATCATTAGGAATCAGAGAGATGCAAATCAAAACTACCTTGAGATTTCACCTAACTCCAATCATAATGGCAATCATAAAAATCATGAACAACAACAAATGCTGGCGAGGGTGTGGAGACGTGGGAACCCCAATACATTGTTGGTGGGATTGCAAATTAGTGCAACCACTTTGGAAAACAGTAGAGAGGATCCTCAGACGAATGGGAATGAACCTACCATATGATCCAGCAATACCTCTACTGGGTATCTACCCAAAAGAATGGAAACCAAACTATCAGACCAACACATGTGTATCTATGTTTATAGCTGCACAATTCACAATAGCCAAACTATAGAAGCAGCCAAGATGTCCATCGACAGATGAATGGATTACAAAGCTATGGGATATGTACACAATGGAATTTTATTCAGCCATAAAGAAGAACAAAACCATGTTATTTGTAGGAAAATGGATGCAAATGGAAAACATTGTTAAGTGAGATTATTCAGTCACAAAGAGTTAAAAAGCATATGTTCTCCCTAATATGTGGATGCTAGGGAGAAGATGGGGCATAAGAGGGACTCCAGATGAAAATGGAGAAACCCTAGATAAGCAAGAAAGTTGACTTACTAGAAGGTGATGGGCGGGGCGGTGGGTGGGGTTTCGGGGGCACCCTAATGCACATGATGTACTTTCACAAATGTATCAAAGTCAATCACTAAACTGAACTTGAGAAGGAGGGAGGGCGAGGGAGTGGGGTGGGAATTGGGGAAGGAGTTAAATGAGAAATGTGTGCATATATGCCTTTATTCGCTTATACCTAACAACAATGTATGATTACAATGCGCCAATTAATTAAAAAAAAAAATTCTTTCCCTGACAACCATCCTTTAGATTTCTCCACTAGACCTCCATCCATTATACTTTTATCAGTAGTTATTCCCTACTACCTTAACCTTGATTCTAGTAAATTCCACACAGTTCCGCCCCCCCAGCTTTTCTAGTCTCTCTACTTTCTTTCCCTCCCTCAATGCTCCCAACCACAAACAGATGGAGCTGGACCTGGGTTTCTGATGGATCCAAGGCTGCAGATTCCCCGTTTCTCAATGATAGCTCTGAACATGTGGCTCCTACAACAATGTCCCTTTGTAAAATAAAAGCTTGTGAAGTGTATTCTCTACGGTGTTTTTACCATCACCTTGACCAGAAAGAAAGGATGTGGGCTTCATGTACAGTAGTGGGGACAATGAATCACCTTCAGAATTTGGTGCATTTTGAAAGTGTGATTTTCCCCTCACACCACCGCAGCACTCCTTCTTGGTAATAAGGAAAATGAGTAAAACTTAAGCCCAAAGCTAAAACCAAAAGCTTCATTTGAATCAAAAACTTGTAACTTTGCCTTTACTAAACCTCAGATCAGAAAAGTTGACCAAATTTAAAGGGGAAAAAAAAAAAACAATTTGAATACTACTTTTCTATTCAAACATTGTGTAATTTAAAATATTTTCTTTTCAAAGACTCACCTATATTTCATTAAACCTATTCTCCTTGTGACCTAACAAATCTATTCAATTCAAAAAAACATTTGATAGACATGAGTTATGGTAAAATACTGGAAGTATAACCATCATTGTAATCATAGCTAAGACTGAATGAATGCTCACAGTTACTTTATGCTAAGTCAATTGAGGACAACACTAAAAGGTAGAGCTGCTAATATTTTCACTGAAAAAAAAATTCCTCTAAATTTACAAAACTTTACAGAGAGAAGTTTCTAGTATAAAATGTCATTAAAATATGATATATATATATATATATATATTTTTTTTTTTTTTTTTTTTTTTGCAGTACTGGGGATTGAACTCAGGGGCATTCTACCTCCGAGCTATACCCCCAGCCCTATTTTTTATTCTTTATTTTGAAACCGAGTCTCACTCAGTTTCAGAGTGCCTCACTAGGTAGCTGAGGCTGGCCACGAACCCGGATCCTCCGGTCTCAGCCTCCCGAATGCTGGGATTACAAGCGTGCGCCACCATGCCCGGCTAAATATAAGCTATATTTTAAAACTGATAAATAGCACGTGAAACACAAAAACGCAATAAACTAACCAAGGACAAATGTGGAGAACAAACCTCATTAAGAGTTTGAATTTATGAACAGTCCCTGCCACTGATGTCCTCCTATAGATGTTTCATTTAAACATATCTTCCAGGAGCTGAGGAGGTTAGGTGTAAAGGAGAGAAAAAAACATATAATGGAATTCAAACATACTCAGCTATTGGATGCTCTAGTAGGATGTTTGACACAGTACAATTGAAAATGACTACTTCAACCAAGGTTTTGAGTTCACCATAATCTCTGGATCCAGGAAAACATATCAAGTTTGGTAACACATGAACTAAAAGCACTCACATTTTTGAGCACCTAAAAAAGCTAGAGTACATTAATTCATTTAATAGCCACAACTATGTTTTTAATAGCATTAGACACTATCAATGATTTGCCTTTGATTTTTTTTCTTAAACTTGATTTGAATGTGTTTTAGAGTCAGAGTTTAAATGAAAATTTATGTAAGGTTATTAGAAATTGCTAAGATTTTTACTTCAAATAACCACAAACTGACCTTTAAATTTTCTCTAATTAAATAATGAACAATTTTTTTCCTAAAAAAACTAGTTTTTTCTTATATATCTAAGATGATATTTAATGAGCTTGAAACAGTATATGTTTCTCTGCTCCATGGCTCCAAAATGTGTAGGAAAAAAACTTTTAAAGCTAGAAGTATGAAGAAAATCCTACCTTTTCTGACATCATGCAAATTGTTAGCAGCCTCCAGAACCTACTCCAATATCCTTTTTATCTTCTTTGAACATAGTCATCAAGGTTTTCTAAATATTATCTCCTAAGAATAAAAGATTGTTTATTAGAAACAATCTCTAGATTTTCTAAGTGGTAAATTCCAGTTAATTAACAAAACATCAATTAAAAGGCTTCTGTAATGTCAATAATGAAGCTAAGGGGGGGCATTAGCTCTTATCACAAAGTTGTCAATACAAGGATTGTGTGATAATAGACAAAAAGGAAAGTGTTCAAAGGATGGTGCTTATCTCCTTGGCAGTCCAAAGGGCTATAAAATGCACTAGTTTCTTTATGCCTCTTTTTCCAAATGTGAAACTGATAAGAAGAGACCTCTCTCTAATTGATTGTAGTCCTCAAGCAAAAATGTTGCTTGACTTTGCTGGGCTAACAAAGTCACCTTTAAACTAAGATAAGATCATACTTTTTTTTTTTTATTATCTATAATGGTTAACTGTATGTGTCTAGCTTGGTTAGACCATGGTGCCAAGTATTTTGTCAAACATCAGTCAAAATGTTGCTGTGAAGTTATATTTTCGATGTGATTAACATTTAATCAGTAGACTTTGAGTAAAGGCAGATAAACCTCCATACTGTGGGTAGGCCTCTTCCACTCAGTTGAAGGTTATCACAGCTGAGGTTTCCTCAATAGAAAGGAATTTCCCTCAAAACTGTAACATAGAAATCTTGCCTGAGTCTCCAGCATACTAACTTATAAAATTCAGACACAAGATTGTAATATCAACTCACTGGAATTTCCAGCCTGCAGGTTTGCCCTCACAGTTCTGCGAGCCAATGTATGTATGTGTATGTGTGTGCAACTGTCTCCAGTTTTCTGGAGAATGTTAATACAGTATCTTAGGGTACTTTCAAAGTTTTTGGTGAATGAAAAACAATTGATTCTCTTTTCATAACTTAAAATACTTCAAGTATATGATTATTCCAGTGGAACATTAAATAAATTTATAAATAGCACCATATTTTCTCACTTCCAGAAAAGGCTTCCCGACCCCCAGAATCCTTGCCGTGGCCTACAAGGTCCTGTGTGATCTGCACCAGATATAAGGATGATCTGAGAGAATCACTTCCCACTGCTAGGTATGAACACCCAGTAGAATACAGCACATTTCAACCTATGCCTCTGTGAATGAAGAATTAAAACTTTTGGACATTGATGCTCTTAATAGTTTCAATAAAGTGGAGTGTCTGAGTGGATTGTCCTTTTCTTTGCTAAATACTTCCGCCCAGTCATCTGGGGTCTGCCTCAAAATCAGATTACCTTCTACTCTGAAAACTGCTGGTTGCCCAAAGAGAAGGCTTTATTCATTGGCACTCATGTCTCCAAACACCATTTCCAAGACTCCATCTAACGCGAATACTGACAGCATCCCTGGTGTGTCCTCTTTTCTAAGGTGTGCACTTGATCACTTTGATGGGACTTGAGAAACACCCAGGTGCTATGACTAAATAGAAGGCACAGCTTGGTCTCAGCAGCAGCACACTTTGAAAAGTATATCTTTGATTACCCCAAGAGGGTACATTACATCCACTTTAGATCTGTCTTTATTTCCTCCAACTAGATTGGGAAATGCTTTATGACATAGCCCATATAATCTGAAAGTAAGTAATGCTCCCACTTGGGGCCTAACACTCCCTCTTCATATTCCTTGAGTAATATAGCCACGTCAAGACCTCTGAGTCATGCAGCAGCCTCTTGTAAGTCTGCCTAATAATCTCCCTGTTGTCAACATAGCTTCAAGAGCTTGGGTCATCATGTTCCCTCTCTTCACCAAGTATTGTGCCATGTTTGACTTTTAGATGATATGTTATTAAAATGTCACATTACAGAAGTGAACTTCTATAAAAAAAAAAAAGCCAGAAAATGAATGTCTAGAAGTAGCAGTTGCACCAAAATCCATTAGGTTGACTAGACCATTATATCTGAGGACCATGACACACACATATGCACACCACACACATACACCCACACACACACACACACACACACACACACACACACACACACATGTACATGCGTACGCATACATGGCCACCAGCACAACAATAAGGAAAAGGAAAATTTTTCACATAATCCTAGTCACTTATAATAATAGGAAGACATCTGACCTAATTAAGCAAAATCAGAATGGTGTAGCTGTGAGTATACAATACATAAACAGAAAAAAGAAGGTCTATATAGGAGCTTGGAAAAAAAGAACTACAAAGTAAGAAGTGGTCAGCATATCTCATGCATCTTCCAAGGGGGAACGTGACTTGAGCTTTGAGCTTGGAAATTTCATTCCACTAGACATATCATAAAGATAATATCCTGCACTCATATAGTTCCTGTTTTATGATGGAAAAGTTCTAAGCACTCTACATTTACTAGCTCATTTAACATGCACAGCAGTCTTAAAATAAGCACTACTAGTATTCCTATTTTCAGATGAGGAAACTGAGGCACAAGGGCGTATTTATATCATTTTTCCCAAAGACAAGAATAGAGCTAGACTTAAATCTTGACAGCTTGATCCTGGAATCAACTCTCTAATAGTAGAATATAGTAAAAGTGGAAAAGACTTCTTCCCTTTATCTTTGCAAAGAGAAAAACTGGCATTTATTGAGAACCTGTTAATTGCTAGGTATCTGTCAAGAATTTTGCATACATTGTGCAGAAAAAAAAACCATATGAGTTAAATAATCTAATTTCCATTTTACAGAGATGGAAACTATGCCCCCGGGAAATCTCTGGAGAATTAAAAACTTACTCTGAAATCACCAAGAATTTGTCAAAATCAAAGCCAGTGTGTTTGTTTCCTTTCACTCATCCCAAAACTAAGCAGTGAGATGTATGTGTGTGTGTGTGTGTGTATTTATTTATTTATTTATTTATTTATTTATACAAAATATATTTTTTTCAGTACTGGAGATTGAACCCAGGGGCATTCTACCTCCAAGCTACACCCCTAGTTCTGTTTTTTATTCTTTATATTGAAACGGTCTCACTAAGTTGTGGAAGGCCTCACTAAGTAGCTGAGGCTGGCCAGGAGCTTGGATCCTCCTGTCTCAGCCTCCCAAGTATTGGGATTACAACTGTGTACCACCATGCCTGGCTCAAATTTAGTTATCTTAAACTGGCCCTCCCAAGAAGGCTCCATCTTGAGATTCAGGTCCATCTGTTCATCTGAGATGAACCAATGGGTCAGTAGATTAAATATGTGTGCATTCATGTGTGAGTACACACATGCCCATGTATACACATGCGCGTGCGCGCGCACACACACACTCACACACACACACACACACAGAAGAAACAAAAACAAGTTCATCAACTATCTTCTGAACTGGTCACAGTAAAACCCTTTTATACTGACCATGTGCATCAACAGAGAGGTTCTCTTTAGTGAAAAGGATGTATCAGAGTCTACAGAATTGAGCATGTTTCCAGTTCCTTCAATTGTGTGTTTAGAACTATAAATACTAGTTTTGACACAGGGGAGAAAATCAAAAGTAACATAGAAGTCAAAGCCAGAAGATCAACATTCACGAATCTCTCGAAGTACAACTTACCCAGAGACATTTCTTTTAAACAAATTTAATTTCCTTTTAACTATAAAAGCAATATGTTTTATAGAAGGATGTGTAGAAAATAAACATAAAAATTGAGCTGGGCATGGTGGCGCACACTTGTAATCCCAGCATTCGGGAGGCTGAGACCGGAGGATCCGGGTTCGCGGCCAGCCTCAGCTACCTAGTGAGGCACTCTGCAACTTAGTGAGACCCGGTTTCAAAATAAAGAATCAAAAATAGGGCTAGGGGTGTAGCTCGGAGGTAGAATGGCCTTGAGTTCAATCCCCAGTACCGCAAAAAAAAAAAAAAAAATTGGAAGACCCTAAAACTCACCATCCTATGATAATCATATTAGTATCCAAGTCTGAGATAGTATTTCACAATGTCTGTACTTAAGATACTATATGGATCACATGATATAAATATTTGGATTTGTTTTCACCTAATCTTTCATTCTGAATATTTGTTATTAAAGCTTCTTTAAAATTTAAAGACTACACAATATTTACGATATCACTCTATCACATGGACATACCACAATATATCTTCTATTGCTGGACATTGATATTCTTGCCAGTTTTCATCATTATAAGCCAAAGGGATGGAGATTTCAAAAGAATCAACTCATTCCTCTGAAAATTTATAAGTAAGAGAAAGAATTAGGTACATTCATTTCTTTTGGGCATGAACTTTCTTAAGGTAATCAACTTGTTGGGGAGGATAAGTTTTTCTTTACAAAAACAACACAACTAGTTAATTAGCACAAGATAATTGATAGAATTAGAAAAATACCACTTCATAAATTTTAATTAAATAATGGACCTAGGCAAGGGTTGCCAATCACTATTATAACCATTATGTGAGATGTCAATGAGAAACTTGATCACTTGATCATGGAGGACTCACCAGAACCTACTAATAAGAACCTACTAATCAATCTTGGCATCACTAAAATCAGGACAATCAGAAATTACACACATTCTGGTGTGGCACAGCAGGCAGAACACAAGATCACAATTTACTGTCTTGTCAAAAAGCAGAAATAAAAATTAGCTTTACTTTACTCAAGCCTCACACTTAAGTATTAGTATGTAGGAAATAAAAGGAATAGAGGAGGAAAAAATCACATGATCCTCAGAAGCAGACATCAACTAGATCTAGAATTTGGGACAGTCTATAGGACAAGTGATCCTATTTATTTATCAAATAAATAGCAGGAAGAGGAGGGAAGGGAGGACCATATGTAGTGTGCAGACCTTGTTTGGTTCTAATATGAACAAAACAATTAGAAAAAATTCTTGAGACAATCAAGAAATTCAAACATAAACCTGTTCAATTATCTTAGATTTCAAATGACCTTTGGTTACTTTTTAAATGTTTACCATACAGCAGAGTTTACAAATAAAATAATAT
>PVLC010035230.1:0-16420 GCA_004027655.1 Graphiurus murinus | reverse complement strand
AGAAAAGTAAGTCTCTTAGAAAATTGTAGTTGCAGCCAGGCATGGTGACACATGTCTTGTAATCCCAGAACTTGGGAGGGTGAGACAGGAGGATCGCAGGTACCGGGCTGACCTCAGTGAAGCCCTCAGCCACTTCTTGAAATTCTGTTTCAAAATAAAAAATAAAATTGGCTGGGTGTGGTGGTACAGGCCTGAAATCCTAGTACTTGGGAGGCTGAGACAGGAGGATGACAGGTTCAAGATCAGCCTCAGCAATTTACCGAGACACACAGCAACCTAGCAAGATTCTGTTTCCAAACAAAAAAGTAAAAAGGGCTGGGGGGGGGTAGCTTGGAAGTAGAATGCCCCTGGTTCAATCCCCAGTACTACAAATAAATAAAAATTAAAAATTGGCTGGTGGTATAGCTCAGAGGTAGGATACTGCAGGGTTCAATCCCCAGCATGCCCCCCGCACAC
Organism: Graphiurus murinus; assembly: GCA_004027655.1. NCBI lineage: Eukaryota > Metazoa > Chordata > Mammalia > Rodentia > Gliridae > Graphiurus > Graphiurus murinus. Next base: position 15,964 of record PVLC010035230.1, on the reverse strand, counting down.
ACACACAAGTAGTAGTTGCTTCTGTTGAAGTCTTTTGTATCCTAAGCTGCTGCTTTTCCTGCACATTCGCGCATTGCTCTATAGTGTAAACTAACACATGGGCGCTCGACCAGGCCCAGGGCCTTCTGAGCACCCACTTCAAAGGGCTGCATGAGTTCAGCCTGTCTCTGTCTTCCACCCACACTTCCCTGGGACTGCCAGGTGTCCTTTCTTACTAGACCATGAAGCCATTTGAGTAGACGGTACCAGAACGCCCGAGGGCTTTTTGGGGCCCCAGAAGTTTAAGGGGTGTTATCTGGTGGACCCCAGCTGACCTGAGCCCAGGTCTCTCAGCCTTACACTACTTGTAAGTACCCTGGAGGATGTCTAGGTGCAACCTGGCCTCTACCCACTAGGGGGCAGCAGCCCCTGCTCAGTTGAGGCCATCGGTAATTCCTTGAGAGCGCCAGATGTCCCCTGGGGAAATAAACTCTCCAGGTTGAGAGTCCTTCCTGAGCCTCAGCAGGCAAATCATTCTGTTCTTTTTGTAGTACGGGGGATTGAACCCAGAGGCATTCTACCTCTGAGCTATACCACCAGCCCTATTTTATTTTTTTATTTTGAAACAGGTTCATGCTGGGTTGCTGAGAGTCTCACTACATTGCTGAGGCTGTCCTAGAACCTGCAATCCTCCTGTCTCAGCCTCTCAAATACTGGGATTACAGGCATGCACCACCATGCCCAGCTTATTTTTTGCTATGAAACAGGATCACTTTAGGATACTGCAAGTCTTGTTAGGTTGCTGAGGCTGTCCTAGAACCTGCAATCCTCCTGTCTCAGCCTCCCAAGTACTGGGATTACAGGCATGCACCACCATGCCTGTCTCTCCCTGTTCTATTCTGAACCAGTGACGACCCCCAAAGCTTACCGCAGCCCGGGCCTGTTGGCTGCTCTCTAGAGGAGAGAGTGAATGATTTGAAGGGCGTCTCACCCCTGACAAGCTGTTAGCACATTTTCCAATTGACTTGGCAAGTGGCTGGAGAGGGGATTCCGACGTGCCCACGGAAGATACTGAAGAATTAATTACAGGCTCTGGAGAAACGCTGCCCATGGACAAATTAGAGGCCATGGCCATAAAACTAGATGTACTTTGTGAGCTGCTCAAGGGGTAGCCAGGTTTTAGTTTTTGACTGTGCCCTGCGTGTGTGTGGTGTTGGGATTGGACCCACGGGCATTCTAACTCTTGTGTTCCATCCCTAGTTTTTTTTTTAGTTTTTGTTTTGAAACAGGGTCTCACTAGGTTACTGAGAGTCTCGCTAGATTACCGAGGCTGGCATTGCACCTGTGATCCTTCTGTCTCAGCCTCCCAAGTACTGGGATTACAGGCATGTGCCACCACTCCCGGTTTATGCCTTACTTGTGATTGGCGCTAACTTCTCACCCGAAGCCTTGGGTCAGACGGGAGTCCACATCCTTCCAGTTTCTGTATCGTGGCGGCTTACAGTGTGTCCATGATGTGCCTGGAGAGTCTTTCTGCTGAGGTGTCAGCAGGCTGCTCCCGGCACATCCATTGTTAGGGCAAGCAGGGACTCTTGCAGCTCAGGACAAGCAAATGGGGTGTCTGAATGGTGTGTGGAGGGGGATGGAAGACAGATGGAGCAGAGAGGCTGAGACCGGAGGATCGAAGGTTCAAGGCCAGCCTCAACAACTTAGTCCCTGTTTCAAAATAAAGAATAAAAAATAGGGTTGGAGGTGGGGCTTGGAGGTAGAATGTCCCTGGGCTCAACCCCCAGTACCACAAAATAAAAAGTCATATTTGCAAGGGGCTCAGCAAGGCGAGTTTCATTGCAGAGAAGAATCCTGACACCAGTAAAGTCAGGTAGGCAAGAACACTGCTGGGCGTTTTATTTCCAGCGCGGCTTCTGTGCTGCACGCCTATTGGTGGGAGCGTGGCCTCACAATCTTACGCCATTGGCTGAAGGGGATGTGGGGTTGGCACTGACAATTTCCAGGAAACGCCATCTTTACGGAAACTACAGGCACACACAAGGTTACACAATGGCGGTTCTACAAAATGGAGCTCAGTCAAGCTATTCCTTTGATAGAAAAGATCTAATTATGTTCTCACAAGACCAACTCTGAGCCGTCTCTTAGATTTAGGGATGGCTTCCAAAAAGTGCAGTGACACCATAGAGAGGAGTTTGAGAGATTGCCTCTTGTTACTGGAGAGAACGGCTGGAGTGGCATTTTTTGCAGAGGATTGGGGGCATATTTGGGTGTAGGTGGCAGGGCGCCCATGACTTATTTACATACTGTTCCTTTATTCTGGAACAGATCTTTTGATTGGTTCATCTTACACCCCTTCCTCTCCCAGAAAGGATTTGCCACAGGTGAACAAGGACATATAACCACAGGATGAAAATAAGGAAGTCAGTGTAAAAGGGAAGTGAAGGTAGAATTAACAGGTAGCCCGGGGAGTGGTATTTATATGAAAATACGTGCTATTCTGGGCTCTGAACTTCCTAGCAGTGAAGGCAAAAAGGGAAGGCTTCTTCCTTAAAAGATCGGATACTTTGCAAAAAATCAAAAGCATTCCAGTTGGGTACAAGAAGAGAGTTCTTCCTCATACTAATGTCTGTAGCAGACGTCTCCAGGAGACCCTGAGTAGATGGTGGATGATTCAGCTGAAGATAATTCTAGAACACAGTTCAGTTAGAACAGTTTCTTAGGGCTTGGGGCAAAACTGACTGGTCATAGACCCAGAGCCCTCATGGTGGTTTGGTCTTGGAAGAATCGGCCCCGTCTTAGCACTGCAGTTGAGCATCATATTTCCTTGATGTGCTTTGTTAAGCTAGTGAAGGGCGTTCCCGAGTGTGCTGTGGTGGCTTCCAGCTTACCTTCAGCCCAGCGTGCCGGGGACGGTAGTGTCTGAATCCCCAGAGCCGCCCTCTGCCTAGCTGCCCTTTGCTTTTGCACGTTAAGAGAGAGGAAGCCTCCTTTCGATGGTTGTCCTTGTTGCAGGAGCGTGGCGGCTGGTTAGCTAGTCAACAATAATGATATATATATTTTTGTCTCTGTCAGAGAAGGGGCTTCTCTGGGTGAGAACCCTGCCAGGTGCTGAGCCCCTGCCCTGCTCCCAGAAGAGCCCAGTCGACTCCTCCGTACCTTCAGAGGGAGGGACTGTGTCCAGTATCTGGCAGGTCACCCCAGGAGGACAGGGCCCCTCACTACAGGAAGACATTGCGCAGGGCAGCCGTTCCCAGACGTGACTGTCACTGTTGGCCATTTTCACATCTCGTTTATATAATTAATTGACTCTTTATCTAAAGCAAGCCATTAAAGGAAAAAACTTAACTTACTGTAGACTTCAACTGGCCCCACACAATAGCAAAACCAGCACTGTGTGTCACACATAAAGCATGGTGGAGGGGTAAGTACTGAAAACTAACCGGGCTGGGCGTGGAGGCGCGCATCTGTAATCCTGGACTTGGAAGGTTGGGATCAAAGATCGCAGTTTCAAAGCCAGTGTCTGGCAACTTAGCGAGACCTTGTTTAAAATAAAAAATAAAATAGGGCTGGGAGTGTAGCTCAGAGGTAGAATGCCCTTAGGTTCAATCTCTAGTACCAACACACACACACACACACACACACACACACACACACACACACACCCAGGTGTGGTTGACACAGGAGAGTGGCAGGTTCGTGGCCAGCCTCAGCAACTTAGACCATGTTTCAAAATAAAACATAAAATAGGGCTGGGAGTGTAGCTCAGAGACAGATGCCTCTGGGTTCCATCCCCAGCAATATACACACACACACACACACACACACACACACATACACAGGAACAAAACAAGTTTAGAGCTATGCTCCTTAGAATACCAGATGAACTGTGCTGGGGTAGGTCCTGGTCTTGGGGCAGAATTCCTTTAGTGCTCGCTGTCTAGGCCAGCACAGGGCCAATCGCACCACCCGGACTCACTGTCCTGGAGGGAATTGGAAGAGAGAAAAAGATAGCTTTCTTTGTGATTCAGTGTTATCCAGCGCCTTGGCCTTGGAGAAGCACCTGGTCCTTTGGGGTACGGGGGTACGGGGGCACAGGCTGTGTAGGTTCCCTAGATGAAGGGTTCCTCTTCACCTTTGGATGGCCTCCAGCTGGGCCTTGCTGGGTGTTTACCACATTTGAACGTGAAGTGGGCATGCACTCACTGTTTTATTTTGTTTTGTTGGTGGTACTGGGGATTGAACTCGGGGACATTCTACCCCTGAGTTACATCCCCAGCCGCATTTTACTTTTTATTTTGAAACAGGGTCTCGCTAAGTTGCAGGGGGCTTCACTAAGTTTCTGACTGCAAACCTGCCACCCTCCTGTCTCAGCCCCCCAAGTACTGGGATCACAGGCCAGTGTCACTGCGCCGGGGCACCCGCGGCTGCCTGCCCTGGCTGGCGACCGCTGAGGGCGGGGCTGGGTCTTGCTCTCCGTCCTCCTTTCCTGGAGGTCTCCGTGTGTATCTTAGGTGTGAGCTAGCTCTTGGGAAAGGAGGTGAGGTAGGGCTGCCGCCTGCCCAGGTTGGCTAAGCATGTAAGTGAGATTCCTCCGACATTCCTGGCTTCGGTTGGTTTTACCCAGAGCTTGCAGGCAGGAAGCCCCTGCAGGCGAACCCCAGTCCAACCCAGTCCCTGTTTGCTTGTTTTCCCACGTCGCCTGTAGCTGTAGGTAAAACTCCAGCTGCTGCCGCCGCCGCCTCCGCCGCCACCACCACCACCGCCACCGCCACCGCGACCGCCGCAGGCAGCCAGTCTCCCCCCGACACGCCGGTGCTCACCCGCTCTTCCTCCCAAACCCCCGCGTCATCGGCGGCTGGTGTCCCCGCCGCCACCAGCGCCACCTCCACTGTCACGGTCACCGCACCGGCCACCGCCGCCGCCGTCACAGGAAGCCCGGTGAAAAAGCAGAGGCCGCTCTTACCGAAGGAGACTGCGCCGGCCGTGCAGCGGGTCGTGTGGAACTCCTCAAGTAAGTTTCAAACGTCCTCCCAAAAGTGGCACATGCAGAAGATACAGCGGCAGCAGCAGCAGCAGCAGCAGCACGGCCAGCAGCCCCAGCCTCAGTCTTCCCAGGGGACGCGATACCAGACCAGACAGGCTGTCAAAGGTACCGCGCCTCCCCGCGCTCCGTGGCGCCCGCTCCCTTTTTTTTTTTTTTTTTTTGCCACATCGACAGGAGAAAAAAATCATTGCTGTTTTATTTTTATTTTTTTAATTTTTTTTCCGTTCCCATTTGTGTCTTGGCCACTGTGTCCTGAAGACTTTCCATGTTCTGTTTGACATTTTATTGTTTTTATTTTTTATTCTCTTGTTTTGAAACCGTTTCGCTCGCTAGGTGAGGGTCTTGCTGAGTTGCCGAGGCTGTCCTGGAACCTGTAATCCTCCTGTCTCAGCCTCCCAAGGACTGGGGGATTACAGGTGTGCACCACCACGCCTGACTCTATTTGGCATTGTTTTTAAAAATTGATTTGCAACTTGCTTTTTTTTTTTTTTTTTTAAGATAGCTTTTTCCCTCCATTTTATAAGTGATACATGCATATGTTCTCCTTAGAAAGGGGACACAATATTTATATATAAATATTTAAATGTGGAATGTCCCATTCACTTTCCATTTCATTTTACTTCCTTCTTTGGCAACCAGGATCAACCATTGTAAAACTCCTTCCTATGCATGTATTCATCTCATATATATAATGTATATATGTGACACTATAAAAAATTCCTTTTTTTTGTCCTTTTTACATAAAAAATGGTATCATCTTGGCCTTTTTTACTCATCAGCATGTTTTGGAGGTTTGTCAGTGTCAATGTATACAGCCCTGCCTTACTCTTTTGGACTGCTGCATAATATTCCGTAGTTTATGTAAAGCATCTCCTGCCCGGTGGGCATTTAAGGGCTTCAGTTTCTTCCCTACCTGAGCAGCGCTGCTACGTGCATGCATGTCTTGGTATAAGTTCCCTCGTGCGCATGAGCGAACCTCTTGGTATCATTTTGGGAGGAGAGCAGTCTTCGAGCCGATAGCAAAGACTACCTTAAAAACTAGGGTCAGCCACCTGCACAGGATGGGCCGGCAGCAGCAGGAGCCACTTGCTGAAGTTTGCAGAATCAAAGCTCCCTCCAGCCCTGCAGGGCGCTCTGTCCGAAGTTGACTGGAACAGACAGTGCTCTTGCACCCAGGGTCAATTTGCCCGGTTTGTGAGCATTGATGGGGAGCTCGCTCCTGGGGGAGAACTGCCCCCCATCCTGGAAAGTGGGGCTCCCAGATGGAGCTTGGTAGGAGTGCCCCCTGGCGATCAGGTCTCCTGAGTCCTGGTGGGATCTGAGGTGGACAGGTAGCTAGATCTTGAATCGGCCTCAGTGAAGCTCTGGCAAGACTGAGGATGTGAGGCCAAGGGAGGACCGGACCCCGCGCAGGTCAAGTTGGAGGGGAACTGGATCCATCGTACTGTCTCAGAAGTCGGCGGGCAGAGCCGCATGCAGGATGTTTGAGGTTAGGGCGGCTGCCGGTGTGCTCTTTCTGTCCCATAAGCAGGGGAGCCTCCCCAAGGGGAGTTCAGGTGTCACCCCAAAGACTCATTGCATTGCGCCAAAGTAGAGCCGCCTAAAATGGCAAGGGCGGATTTTCATAGGCAGTATATGATCATGGCACTAGTTAAAACAGCAAGGACTGATACGAATCCGTGGTATACTGTTGCCCCACTAGTAAAAGTTGTAAGGACTGAATTAATGAGTAATATGCTACTATATTAGGAAAAGAGCCCAGTATGAGCCACACTACAACTTGTGCAGCAGAGCTGGGTATCTTACAGGTAGAATCAGGGTATCAGGTGGGGCAGAGGGAGGTCTCAGTAGAGTCAGGAAAGTGAAACATTACAAAAACGCCAGGCATGGTGGCACATGCCTGTAATCCCAGCCCTTGGGAGGCTGAGACAGGAGGATCACAAGTTTGAGGCCAGCCCCAGCAACTTAGTGAGACCCTGTTTCCGAATAAAAAAAGAAAATAGGACTGGGAGTGTAGCCTGGAAGTAGAATGCCCCTGGGTTCTGTCCTTAGTACCACAAAAACAAAAACAAAACAAAACAAAAAATTACAAAAAGCAGAAGGGAGTGGGTCTGTGCTAAGCCCATCTGGGTTTACTAAGTACCGGCCATAGACACCTGAGGACAGGCCCCGCCCGGTTGGAGCTGGGGCCGGCTGGGAGTTCTGCTGCAGCCCGGGGTTCCTCCGGCAGGCCAGGGCTCTATCACCGTCCCGCCTGGAGCTCCCGAGGACGGTGTGCTCTGTCTGTGTTCAAGCCTCTGTAGTGTGAGGTTGGGGCCTCGTGGATTGGTCGAGGTGAGGAACGATGTCACTTGGAAGTAGAATGGCTTCTCTTCCTCGACACGGCATCGTGCCGGCTCAGGCACCTCTGCGCTCCGGGCCTAACCAGCGTCCTTTGCCTTCCTAGCCGTCCAGCAGAAGGAGGTCACGCAGAGCCCGTCCACATCCACTATCACCCTGGTGACCAGCACGCAGCCGTCACCCCTGGTCAGCAGCTCGGGCTCCACGAGCACCCTCGCGTCCGTGGTCAACGCCGACCTGCCCATCGCCACGGCCTCGGCCGATGTGGCCGCAGACATCGCCAAGTACACCAGCAAAGTGAGTTGGGGGGGGACCGGCCCCCCAGGGCCGCAGCCTGGAGGACGTTGGGAGTGCAGGGGAGAGCAGACTTTTTATGGAGAGTCTCCAAGGCCAGACTCTTCTACTTGGGTCTAAAATCTAGACGCAAAATCTAGGCCAGGCATGGTGGCGCACACTTGTAGTCCTAGTACTTGGGAGACTGAGACAGGAGGATTGTAGTTTTGAAGCCAGTGTTGGCAACGCAGTGAGACTTGCATCAACTTAGTGAGACCCTGTTTCCAAATCAAAAATAATATAGGGCTGAGGGGTGTAGCTCGGGGATAGAATGCCCCTGGGTTCTATTCCTAGTACTACAAAAAAAAAAAAAGAAAGAAAGAAAGATATAAGGCAGGTGTGGTGGTGCATGCCTGTCATTCCAGTACATGAGAGGCTGAGACAAGAAGATTGCAAGTTCAAGACTAGCCTCAGCATCTAGCAAGACTCTTAGCAATCTAGTGAGACCCTATTTCAAAACAAAAACAAAAAGGGATTGGGAGTAGAAATAGAAAGCTCTTGGGTTCTTTCCCCAGTACTGCCAAGAAAAAATAAATAAATAAATAAAAGCAAAATGTACTGTAGAATGAATTAAATTTTACTCCTAGGGGGCTCACATTCTCAAGTCAGTCCATGCTGGGCGTGGTGATGCACACTTGTAATCTCAGTACTTAGGAGACTGAGACAGGAGGATCACAGGTTCAAAGCCAGCTTTGGCAATTTAACGAGGCTCTCAGCAACCTAGTGAGATCCTGTTTCAAAATAGGATCTGGGGGTGTAGCCTGGAGATAGAATGCCTCTGGGTTTAATCCCCAGCATAAACAAACAAATAAGCAAACAAAGCAAATAAATAATGTCAGTCCATAAAGTGCAAACGACGTAGAATAAAATGACCCCTCAGATTCAAGTTGCTCATTTAACACCACATTTTCCTTGAGTGCTGGAGCAAACAAGCCCTCCGTGGAACCAAAGCGAGACTGGTGAGGAGCGAGGCTCAGGCCTCGGTCATTGCAGGGACCAAGGTGACCGGGGCTCGTGGCTTCCCGCTCGCGCGCGCCGCCCCTCCGCACTCTTGCGTGGCACGGTGGCAGTGCCTGCTGCACTCCGTACTGTTCTTCTCTCGGCTTGCTACGTTCGTTGATGCCCATTGTTGAGCTCGGGCAAATAGGATCTGCAGATCTCCTGAGCGTCCCCAGAGCGCCCTGGCGGGACGCGCAGACCCAGCACGGGGACCAGTCAGTACTGACCATGGCGATGCTGTCAGCTCACTGGCAGGGACTGGTGTGTGCCTGCTGCAGAGAGAGCAGGTGCTTGGCACGTGGTTGTTGAGTGAATGCATGTGACTTTGCTGTCTCCCCGCTGTATTAGGATATTTTCTCTTCTTTCTCTCTCTTTCCTCCCTCCCTCCTTCTTTCTTTCGATTGAACCCATGGGCATTCTACTTCCGAGCTACATCCTCAGTCCTTTCTTTTTCTTTTAATGTTTTTGTGGTACCAGGGATTGAACCTAGGGGCATTCTACCTCTGGGCTGCACACAGTATGAAGCGCTTCTTGCTTGGCCTTGCTGGGCAGAGCAGGTGCAATGGCTGTCCCGCTTTTGTAGATGAGGCGGCTGAAGCCCAGCAAGGTCACGCAGGCCCTGGAAGTCGTGTAGCTGGGGTGTAGCAGCTGAGCTGGAGTCAGAACGGCGTGCATTGAACCTGGCTCGAGCTGGCGTGTGAACGAGGAGTGAGCCTGCTCCCTGCAGACACCGGCCGTGCCCAGACTCGCCGCCTGGCCTTGCAGAAAAGTTCCACCTGGGAGTTGGAACCTGTGTCTTTGGTGTGACGTTGACCTTTTCTTTTTTGTGGTACTGGGGATTCAACCCAGGGGCATTCTACCGCTAAGCTACACCCCCAGCCCTATTTTATTTCTTTATTTCGAAACAGTGTCACTGAGTTGCTGAGACTTTTGCTAAATTGTTGAGGCTGGCTTTGAACCTGTGATCCTCTTGTCTCAGCCTCCCAAGTACAGGGATGACACAAGTGCATGCCACCATGCCTGGCTCATTGTCTACCACCCTCCCCCACACCTTCTTTTTTTCGTACTGGAATTAAGCTCAGGGTCATTCTACCTCCGAACTACATCCCCAGCCCGATTTATTACTTTATTTTGAAACAAGATCTCGCCAAGGTGCTGAGGTGGACCTTGAACTTGCAATCCTCCCATCTGAGACTCCCAAGTACTAGGATTACCACGCTAAGAGGTCTGTTACTTGATTTCGATTTGGAATCATCGCTGCTGTCACCCTCCGTTGGGTTTGGTCCAGGCTGTTTATTTGCAAAGCGGTGAGCCCCGGCCATCGAGTAGCCCTAGGCCCGTGTTCTCAGGTCCTGCAGCCGCAAAGTGAGGAGCACCTGTTTTGATAGATGTTTTCTTAGCAGTTAAATAAAGCAAACATTTTTGGGGGGTGAGGGTCGACCTTTCTGTCCCCGAGGTGACTTGGACTTGCAGACCAGATCTGTGTGCTTTGGCAGAAGCGCACGCGTTATTTATTTATTTATTTATTGCGGTACTGGGGATTGAACTCAAGGACATTCTACCTCAGAGCTATCCCCCCAGCCCTATTTTTTATTCTTTATTTTGAAACCGAGTCTCACCAAGTTGCAGAGTGCCTCACTAGGTAGCTGAGGCTGGCTGCGAACCTAGATCCTCCGGTCTCAGCCTCCCAAATGCTAGGATTACAAGTGTGCGCCACCACGCCCGGCTCCGAATGCTTTATTAATGTTGAGGTCTTGGCTGTGTTTGGAAGTAAAAGTCCACCAACATCCTGATATCTTTAAAGTGGAATGTAAGCATTGCATCGGTGATGTATTGGATTTCATAAGTTTTCTCGTGAAGCACTTGCGTTCCGGGTGTTGTGGATTGACATGACGGGTACAGCAGAGAAAGGAGTTCTGTAAGAGTGGCCGAGGGTGAGACCACACAGAGCACAGAGCGCTGGGAGCAGAAACCCCAATGGATACTTTATTCATTTGACTCCCATTTCGGAGTGAATATGAGGTTACTTTTTGGGGGCTTGGCAGCCATTATGTAATTGCGTGCTCATGGGAATTTATTTTTCTATAATAATAAACGGAATAAGTGTGTATGTGTGTGTGTGTGTGTGTGTGTGTTTTACTGGGGATTGAATCCAGGGCTATTCTACCTTGGAGCTGCACCCCCAGCCCTATATTTTAAAAATTGAAATTGGGTTTCACTAGATTGATGAAAGTCTCACTATTTGCTGAGGCTGTTGTCGAACCTTTAATCCTCCTGGCTCAGCCTCCCAAGTACCGGGATTGCAAGCATGCACCACCTCGCCTGGCTCCTTTTTAGGTTTCAATTTTGAAACTAGGGTCTCACTAAGTTGCTGAGGCTGGCCCTGAACCTCTGATCTTCCCATCACAGCTTCCTAAAACCTGGGGATTACAGACATGCACTACTGTGCCAGTTAAATTATTCTCTTTATTTATTTTTATTTTTATTTTTTTGGTACTAAGGATTGAACCCAGAGGCATTCTACCTCCGAGCTACACCCTAGCTCCATTTTATATCTTATTTGGAAACAGGGTTTCACTGGGTTGCTGAGAGCCTTGCTAAGTTGCCAAGGCTGGCTTTGAACCTGGGATCCTTCTGTCTCAGCCTCCCAAGTACTGGGACTACAAGTGTGCACCACCATGCCTGGTTTACTACTTGCCGTTTAAGGGGTATAATTTAGCTGGGTGTGGTGACACAGGCTTGTAAATCCCAGTTACTGGGAAGCTGAGACAAGAGGATCACAGGTTTGTGGCCAGCCTCAGCTACTTAATGTCTTCTGCAACTTGGACCCTGTTTCAAACTAAAGAATTAAAAATAGGGCTAGGCATATAGCTCAGAGAGAGAGAGAGAGAGAGCGAGAGAGCGCCTCTGGGTTCAGTCCCTAGCACCTAAAAAAGAAAAAAAAAATTAGTAAAATAAAATAGGGCTGGGGGTGTAGCTAGGAGATAGAATGCCCTTGGGTGTTGTTCCTAGTACTGCCAAAAAGAAAAAAAGTAAATTGTATGATGTTTGAACTGTATTAATGTATCTCATTTATATATATATATATATATATATATATATATTTTTTTTTTTTTTTTTTTTTTTTTAAAGAGAAAGAATTAAACAACAGCTACCAAACAATCTCTGCCATCAAACTTACTGTGCTAGCTAAACAAGAACCCATCTGGGGACCCAGTATGTCCCCTCCGCTTTCAGCCTGTGGGTGTAGGGGAATTGGTGGGTGATTCCCACCCGACTCTGTGCCAGGATTTCTCAGCCTCCCACAAGTGACATTTTGGGCCGGTGGTTGGCCACTCTGGGCCTTGGCTGTGCTGTGCACTGTAAGATGTGTATCAGTATCCATGGCCCCCGCCCGCTGGGGGCCATTAGCCCCTCCTCCTCCTCTCTCGGTTGTCATGACGACCAAAATGCCCCCTGTCTTTGGAGGGACACAGTCACCTGGAGTTGCCAACCTCTGTTTTCCTTCCTTCCTTCCTTCCTTCCTTCCTTCCTTCCTTCCTTCCTTCCTTCCCTCCCTCCCTCCCTCCCTCCCTCCTTTCTTCCTTCTTTCCTTCCTGGTACTGGGGATTGAACCCAGAGGCATTCTACCTCTGAGCTAAACCTCCAGCCTTATTTTATTTTTATTTTGAAACAGTGTCTCGCTAGGTTGCTGAGAGTCTCTCTACTTGCTGAGCCTGTTCTCAAACCTGCGATCCTCCTGTCTCAGCCTCCCAAGCCCTGGGATTACAGGCGTACATCACCATGCCTGGCCTGAGTCCCTGGTTTATATACATTGATCTTAGAGGCCTGTCACCTAGAAAAGCCGCGGGGGAGCGATGGTCTGAATTTGTTTCTTGTTTTGTCTTCCAGATGATGGATGCCATAAAAGGGACGATGACAGAAATCTATAATGATCTTTCGAAAAACACTACGGGAAGCACGATAGCCGAGGTCAGAGACGACACCTGACTTCCTCCTGTGCTGAGGGTGCTCACGGGCTGCTAGAAAGGTTGCACCCCGAGAGGCTGCCCCGGAGCCCCCCGACTCCGTCGCCCGCTCACTCTTAAGATGTGGGTGTCGGTGGGCTCCTTTAAGTCAGACAGCCAGGGCTCTGTGGACTCGCCCTGCTTTGTTGGACAAATTCCCTCTCTTTTCTTTTGTGTGGTACTGGAGATTGAATCCAGGGGTGTTCTACCTTTGAGCTACACCCCCAACCCTTTTTTTGTTTTTTTTTTTTGCGGTACTGGGGATTGAACCCAGGGACGTTCTACTGCCGAGCTATACCCCCAGTCCTATTTTTTTATTCTTTATTTTGAAACAGGGTCTCACTAAGTTGCAGAGTGCCTCACTAAGTAGCTGAGGCTGGCCGCGAACCCTTGATCCTCCTGTCTCACCCTCTCAAGTACTGGGATTACAAGTGTGCACCACCATGCCCAACTTATTCTTTATTTTTGAAACAGGGTCTCACTGAGTTGCGGAGGGCCTCACTAAATAGTTGATGCTGGCCGTGAATCTGTGATTCTCCAGTCTCAGCCTCCCAAGTACTGAGATTACAGGCGTGCACCACCACGCCCAACCTAGACTTTTCTCTTTTTTTTTTTTGCAGTACTGGGGATTGAACCCAGGGGCATTTTACTTCCAAGCTACACACCCAGTCCTATTTTTTATTCTTTATTTTGAAACAGGGTCTCACTAAGTTATGGAGAGCCTCACTAAGTAGCTGAGGCTGGCCTCGAACCTGTGGTCCTCCTTTCTTAGCCTCACAAGTACTGGGATTACAAGGGTGTGTCACCACGCCCAGCTATTACCCTCTTTATCATTAGGCTGGAAAATGTTGCTTTAGAGAAACCTCTGTGCCCTAGTGTACTTCATCTTTTTTTTTGTTCATTTTGAGAATTGTTGTGTGGCTGAAAGTAATGGCTCCATAGTGTCTCACCTGAATCTTGGGTCCAGATGTGTGCCAGAGGTTTTGGCTTTTAGCAATGTCCTATGCAGCCTGCACACCTGGACATGCCGCCTCCACAGTGATATGTGATGATTCACAGGATGTGGGATTATTCACGCATCACCTGGACACTGCTAATGTCTGCACTGGATAATTATCTGCTGCAGGTATCCTGGGTGCTGCGGCATGTTTAGCTCCTGCCCACTAGGTGGCAGTAGCGCTTCCCCAGTTGGGACAGTCCAGCCCCACCACAGACCTCAGCGTTGTCTTGGGTGGGTCAGTTGCCCTCGCTGAGAACCACCCGATGTGTGCCACACACAACCTCATACCAGTTCAGCCCAAGTTAGGGTTTCCCCTCCACCTGAGTTTGGCCCCAAATTTATCTCGCCCTAAAGACACCCTCTGATATCCAGAGATATTTGGGCTTTGGAATTTCAGAGGGATAATTACAGCCTCCACCGAGATGTTCTGTTAGGTGATGAGTGACAGCTACCTTTATTTGTTATTTACTTATTTTGTGGTACTGGGGAGTGAACCAAGGGGCGCTCTAGCACTGAGCTACACCCCAGTCCCCCTTTTTTTGTGGTACTGGGGATGGAACCCAGGGGCATTCTACCTCAGAGCTACCCCTAGCCCTATTTTAATTTTTATTTTGAAACAGGGTCTCTCTAGGTTGGTGAGAGTCTCACAACTTGCTGAGGCTGTCCTCGAACCTGCAATCTTCCTGTCTCAGCTTCCCAAATACTAGGATTACAAGCATGTACCACCATGCTCAGCTTAATCTAACTTTTGATGTATCAGTTATAGATCTGGTCCTTGCTGGACATGGTGACACACACCTGTAATCCCAGTGCTTTGGAAGGTGAGGCTGGAAGATTGCAGGTTTGTAGCTAGTCTCAGTAACATAGAGAGACCCTTAGCAACTCAGCAAGACCTTGTTTCAAAATAGAAAATGAAATTGGGCTGGGGGGTCTTGCTCAGAGATGGAATACTCCTGGGCTTAATCCCTAATAACAAAAACAAAAACAGCATCCTGCTTTTTGTCTTCATTGAAGTGGTTTTTCCTGGTGCCGTATTTCTTGTAGAAGATAGTCCCCGTGTTGGTTTTCTGAACCAGTATTCCTCATGAGTGTGGGGTAGCCCCGGTGCCTTCCTCTTGAAGGGAGTCCTGGGAAGGTCAGTACAGTCAGGCTGTCTGTCCGGGGTCAGCCACGGGCCAGGAAGAGGCTGCGCCAGGGCCGTGCCTGCCGGGGTCGGCCGCTGGCGCCTCCTCAGACCCCTGCGCTTTGCGTTGCAGATTCGCCGGCTGAGGATCGAGATTGAGAAGCTGCAGTGGCTGCACCAGCAGGAGCTCTCGGAAATGAAGCACAACCTGGGTGAGGCCGCCGCTCGCAGGGTTAGGGTGTGAACGTGCACCCCTGCAGCTGGGTCCAGATGTGAATGAAGTCAGGAGGAGGCTAGGGGGATGGGCAGACTCCGGGGAGAACACAGAACCCCCAGAAGTCTGACCTGGAGAAGCCAGGTGTAAAGGAGGTGTGGTGGGAGCCCCCCTTTCCTCTTCCAAGCCGCAGATGGTCCCTGACTTCATGATGGCTCAACTTGAAATTCTTTGACTTTACAATGGTGCAAAATTGAGAAACCAAGCCTTGAATTTTCATCTTTGAGGAGGGGGTGGGCAGTCTGATATTCTGTAGAGATGCCGGCATGGCACTGAGCCACCGTGCACAGCCAGCCCTGTGATCGCCAGGGCCAGCTGTTCACGAAGCTTTCAATCTGCTGTGGGTTTCTTTCTTTCTTTCTTTTTTTTTTTTCTTTTTAGATACTGGGGATTGAACCTAGAGGCACTCTATCTCCGAGCTCGACCCCGAGCCTGACTTTATTTTTATTTTGAAACAGGATCTCACTAGGTTGATGAAAGTCTCACTACTTACTGAGGCTGCAATCCTCCTGTCTCTGGCTCCCAAGTCTGGGATTACAGGTGTACACCACCACACCTGGCTCACAACGAGTTTCTCGGGACATAATCTCATCGGAAGTTGAGGCGCATCTGCACCAAATTAAAGAACAGTCATAGCAGATCCTATTCATTGAGTTCTAACTTTATGTCTTGGGCTGTTCTATGTCCTGTTCCGTGAATTTGCTAATTTAATTCGTAATGAAACTCATGATAAAGGGCTGTGCTCTACCCCAGTTTTCAAGTAGAGAAACAGAGGCACAGGTGTGTCAAGGCAGTTGTTACAAGCCGCACAGCCACGATTCAGCTCTTGGACTTTCCCTATCATCAAATGCTGGGG
>PVLC010035229.1:0-16462 GCA_004027655.1 Graphiurus murinus | reverse complement strand
TGGAGAGAATGTGCCAGGACTACACCTATGTACCATGGACTTGGTTAGGTGCAACACAAATGTATAATAATTGCTATTATTTTTTTTCTTTTTGTCTGTGTGTGAGTGTGTTACTGGCAATTGAATGCAGAGGCATTTTACCTCTGAGCTACATCCCCAGCCTTTTTTATCATTTTATCTTGAAACAGGGTGTCGCTAATTTGCTGAGGTCTCACTAAGTTCCTGAGGCGGGTCTCAAACCTGCCATCCCCTTGTGTGTCAGCCTTCTAAGTAACAGAATTACAGATGTGTGCCACCACACCTGACTTTGCTATTATGTTTTAAAGGAGAGTGCTTTTGAGCAGTGGGGGCAAACAGAGGGGTAGAGTTTGGTGCTTTAATCTTAAAGATCGAACAATAACATCAAATCTTAACAGTGAGCTCAAATCCTTCATGCACCCTGGCAATCCTAGCAGATTTCCTCAGTCAATTCACTCGTTTATTCTCCTAAAAAGATGATCCCAGAAGTTCTTCTCTGTCTTCAAGCATCTTTGCTTTCAATTGCTGGGCTTGCTTCATCTTTTACTGAAATAAATAAATAATGAGTGTTTCCACATACATACCACCAAACCTACCAAATATCTGCAGCTGTATCCTAACATACCACCTTCCTTCCTGTTAGAAGGGTTTTTCTGTAATAGTTCATGCTCCTCTCCAAGGCCAGCCTCCACCTGTGCCCTGGAGCTCCATCCCTTGCCCTGGAGCTCCACCCCTTGCCCCATATAAGGACCTTGCTCTTGTGACTGTTGCCTTTTCTGCATCATCAATTTCCCTCTCTCCACTGGGTCATCAGATAAACATGCAAACATGCTGTGACATCTCCCATCCATAACAAGCAATATTTCCTCTTACCCTACATCCCCTTCCAGCTACTGCCCCATTGGTCTGATTCTCCTTGTGACAAAATTCCTTGGGCAAGTTGTTATGCTATCCGTCTCTACCTCCCTTCCCTCTCATTTTCTCTTGAACACACTCCAGTCAGGCTTTCCTGGTCATTTCCCTTCCCACTCAGTCTATTGTCAAGATAACCCATAAACTCCTGCTGCAAAATCTAGTGGCCCTTTCTTGTTCTTTCTTTTACTTGACCTATTACCATTGTATAAATCTGATTCCTACCTCCTTTTTATCCTCCTCTTCCTCTTTCTTTTTAAGTACGAATTCGTTTCTTTTTTAGCAGTTTTAGGTTTAAAAAAATTAAGAGGAAGGTACAGAGATGTCTCCTTCCCCTTATTTAAACACTTGCTTCAGTAGCATCTAAGACATCTTCTCTTCAACCTCATCGCCACTCCTCAGTCTCCTTTCTGGATGAATGCTTTGTTCATTGGTGTTGCTGGAGGCAGCAGACAGTGAACATCTGAGTAGTGGATCAGGTAATGAATACATATTTGGACTAACTGAACACCAGATGCTATGGTTCTGTGGAATTATGTTCACAGGGGTAATCAATAGCTTCTTGAATACCAACCCAGGGGTTTCTCAACTATTATGCTTACAGATAACGTTTCCCCTCTCACTTCCCTTTGTCTTAGGAGGCAGCATGGAGCTGGCTGGGTCTTTTTGTGGTACTGGGGTTGAACCCAAGGGTATTCTACCTCTGAGCTACACCCCAGCCCTATTTTATTTTTATTTTTTAAATTTTGAAACAGGGTCTCACTAAGTTGTGGAGGATCTCACTAAATTGCTGAGGCTGTCCACCGACCTGTGACCATCCTTTCTCAGCCTCACAAGTACTGGGATTACAGGTGTGCAACGCCATGCCTGGCTTGGCTGGGTTTTAAGCCCCTTCTCTGAGTCCCACTCAGACCTTTTTTCTGGCTTCTCTTTCTTTTACTGGTCCTTCACGTCAGTCTAGGTTTTACTTACACTGCTTTTGACCTTCTGCTCTCTTAATAAACTCTCTAAATCTGTTAATCATTATTCTTGGATGATATCAGTAGCATGAGAAAGGTTAGCAAAAGTGCTAGAAGGAATATTTTCAACACAGCAAAACACATTTTTCTTTGCATTTTGGTGAAGAGTCCTGATTGTGATTCAGAACACTCAGGCTTGAGTCTAACATCAGGTTTATGTCTGTGGATCAGACTATCTATTTCTCTGGACTTCTTTCTGCATTTTTAAAGTGGGATGATAAGGCTCTACTTCACATACATCATCTTAATGTAGGAGTCTGAATAACGCATGTATGGAAAGGTTTTATAAAATATCATCTAATCTATTAATGGAAATTCTATTGTAATAGGCCATAAAAAGTGGCCCCCAATACATCGTGTGTTGGGAACGATAGCTGACATGGGGACTATCTTTGTTGTTGTTCTTCCTATGTACTTGTAGGCAGACAGTTTCACTTGCCTTTTAGGCCCTGTGTCAAGACCCAATCAAATCAGAATGCATTGGCATGGCCCATGGACCCAGAATTGCATTCCCAAGTAACCTAAAAATTGGCAGCCAAGAGAATGGAGCTAAAACGTGCCTTCGGCCCACTTCAACCGGGAGTCCATGTCACTCCTAGAGGTTAATGGTCTTCCAGTCTCCACCGACTTCCACTACACCGGTGCAGCCGGGTTGCCATTGGTGACTGGGATCTGGCTGAATCACCCTTTCAGTAAAGGGGACCTATTTGGGATTGGGGCAGGCACATCGGCACATTCCTGTGTAAGAGAGGAGAAGCTTTAACATATTCCAGGCTGAGCTTTCTTTTTGGCAGCACATCAGACAGGGAGCCCCACCTTGGTTTAATTTTATTTGTTTGTTGTCATTGTGTGGTTTGCTTTCCTCCCATGACAGAGAAGTGTGCGATTTGAGGGAGGGGGAAAAATCCTACTTTTTTTTTTACTGTTGATTTCATGAGAAACCAAAAACCAAGCTAGTTATTAAAAGGAGGCCATATTTTAAGCTGCTCAACTGAGATTTTAACAGCTCTTGTCTAATTGTTAACACATAAACCTCCCTAACCAGAACTCGTGGGGGATGACTTCTTAACTGCATCTAAAAATCAACTCTTTCCCAAAAAGCCTGTTAAAGATTACACATTTGGAATTTTGTCCTAGTCTGACTCAGCTACTGAATTCCCTTTCGATATTTCCGGGGGGGGGAGGGGAAATAAATAATCTTGTTCCACTTAATCTTGAAGTTGTGTGTGTGTGTGTGTGTGTGTGTGTGTGTGTGTGTGTTGTTTGTAACCCAGGGGATTGAACACATGGGCATTCTACCCATGAGCTACATCCCCAGCCC
The DNA here is from genome assembly GCA_004027655.1 of Graphiurus murinus. NCBI lineage: Eukaryota > Metazoa > Chordata > Mammalia > Rodentia > Gliridae > Graphiurus > Graphiurus murinus. Next base: position 13,192 of record PVLC010035229.1, on the reverse strand, counting down.
TTTTTGTTTTATTAGAAACAGGGTCTCACTAAGTTGCAGAGGTCTTCACTAAGTTGGCTGAAGCTGGCTTTGAACCTGCAAATCTAGAACATTTTTAAAAATCTGGTGTCACATTTGAGTACCTGATAAAGGCAGGGTGACCAACCATTCCAGTTTGCCTAGGATTGAGAAGTTTCCTGGGATATGGGATTTTTTTGGTGACTTGAAAAACTGGGCTGAATTCATTGCCCTAGAAAGGAAACCCTTGTCCAAACCACTCACACGAGGCTAAGCCCCAGCAAAATGAAAGAACTTCTCCAATATTACCATTAGCTAACAGTGCTGAGATCCATACCCAATATCCAAACCCTTAATTTAGGGATCCCCTGACAAACTGTCCCTATCCTATAGCCGCAGGATGTAGGAAGAACTTGAGTTTGATTACTGGCAACTGTCTGCTTTATTTAATTCACAAATGAACAGAGGAAAGCAACAATCCAAGTACATTTTAATCAGTAACAATAGGTATACAACTGTTGTCAGTCCATGTAAAAACAATGTCCACTTTATACCCATTTCATAAAAGCATTATTCACAAGAGCTAAAATGCGCAGGCAACCCAAGTATCCCTCAGTGGATGGACAGATAAACAAATGTGGCATATGCATACGATGGACTATTATTCAGTCTTTAAAAGGAGGAAATCTGATATACCTCCCTCACAGGTGAACAATGAGAACATTATACTAACTGAAATAAACTAATAACATGACAAATACTGTATGATTTCACATGTATGCAGTAATCTACAAGTATTATCTACAGTTATCTTGGTATCTATCTTACAAATCTAAGATACAAATTCCCTTTGAGTATTTGACTTCTCTAAGTAGAAGTCAAAATCATAGAGACAGATAGCAGAACAGTGGTTTCTAGGAGCTGGATAGAAGGAGAGAAATGAAATTAGTGTTTAGTAGCTGCAGAGCTTCAGTTTGGCAAGATGAAAAGAATTCTAGAGATGGATGCCAGTGATGATTGTACAACTATGTGAAGGTACTTAATATCACTTAAAAATGGTTAAGATAGAAAATAATATGTTGTGTGTATTTTATCACAATTTTTAAATGGAAAAATAAAATCAAATACTAACTATAAATAGTTTGTGTATCTCATTGCCACAGTGTTTCTGCTAAAGAGGTCTACAAAGTGCTTTGCAGGCATTTATTAGCTCTGGGATGTTTTGTCAAATCAAACCACATTCTTTAGATAAGGAATTTAGTTCACTTTGATATTTAATGAACTTCCCTTTAGCTAAGGCTTCGAATTTCCAGATGAGCAACACCACCTACATCTAGCTGAGAGCTCACTGCCTGACACATAGTATCTGCTCCATACACATTCTCAAATAAATTTTAAAAACAACAGCAAGGGACAACTTTATTTTATTTTATTTTTTTGTGGTACTGAGGATTGAACCCAGGAACATTCTACCTCTGAGATATAACACCCAGGTTTCCCCTGCCTTTTTTATTTTTGGTTTTGAAACAGGGTCTTGCTAAGTTGCTGAGAGTCTCGCGACATTGCTGAGGCTGGCTTTGAACCTGTGATCTTCCTTTCTCAGCCTCCCAGTTACTGGGATTACAGGAATGTACCACCACACCCCACTCCAACATTTATTTAGAGGTGGGTTTACCTTGAAGCTGATGAAGGCTGAGTTTCAGAACACTTTAACAAGTTTCCCAGACCTTGGAAAGAGGACTTACCAGTGTGTCTCCCTAGTCATATGTTTGTGTAAAACTTGAAAAAGGAGGATCGATCTTTTCTTTATTAAAGAGGACTTCCAAAGATATATAACCTTCAGGTCACACAACACCTGGATATGCTCTCATACTTACTGCCTTCCTAACTCCTCTGCTAGTTGCTTTCCTTGGTTACCCCATAGAATCCACACAATGACCAGGGAGGTGGTGTCTTTGCAGATGAGCAAATTGAGTACTGGGCCATGGTTCCCCTAAGAGGGAGTGACTTGCAAGGACTTGCACCTGCACATTTGAGGCCAACTCTACAACTCCACTGAATACATAAGTGGCCAGGTCTAACTCCAGTGCATGTCAAATTAGGTGTGGATGTCAAATTAGGTGTGGATGTGGTAAGCACTATCATTTCACCTGCTGTAACTGTAGTAACAACAATAATGGTGGCCAGTCTTTTAAAATAACCTATGAATTGGGAAAAACATTTATCATGCGGGCTTTTCCCCATTTGGTACTCTTGTTTAGTAGATGGAAGACAATTTAGGAAAGAGGAGGGAACAAAGAGGGTGAGGCTGAAGAGAGGAAAGAAACAGAGATGTCATTCTATGTTAAGGAAGATTAGCCCCCCTCCACACCCAGCCCCAGCTTCTTGCTCTTTCTTTTTGAAGGATGTGCAGGGGTGTTGTGTCTTGGAAAGTTCCACTCCGTCTTATCTTTTATTTATATCTGTGTTGACCCCCTAAGACTCTACCCTGGGGTCCCTGTTTCTAGTCTCAATGCCCTACATGACAAAGGGCAAAAAGGGATCTGTCCTGTAAACGCCCTCTGGGCCACTCCCGGAAGAGGTGAGCAGCAGCCTCCACATCCTGTCTTTATTCTGACTCTTGGAGAAAATAACACAGTTTTCTGTTCCTCTGAGATTTCTTGGGGCCAATAGGGGGATGGAATTGGAAATGTCACAGGATTGAAAACATCCTCCCATTGAGAATGTTGCTGTCTTCAGATTTCAGATTCTCTGGCTTAGAAAACTCATTCATACAACTGACTTCAATCAAGATTCTGGGAGTGGGCATGCACTGTTGCTAGAGCTTAGGAAATATCGCCTGTTGGCTCCCACCCCCTCAAAGAGGTTCCATCATTAATACAGTGACAACTCTTCCCGGTTTTCTGTCCCCTCACTCAAAGTTTTCTGTCTTGAGTTCCCTATTTCTGACTGCAGCATAATAACCACCCCGCTGACCAAACCTCAGTGTCACCTCTGTTGACCCTGCCCTCCCCTCTAATCCCATTCATCATCAAATACCACAGGTTTTCCTTCCTGTTAATGCCCAAACTCATTCTCTGTTTTCCATTTTCTTTGTTGATATTCTGTTTTAGGTCCTTCTCACCTTGTATCTGGAACATTGAAATTGCTTCCTGGTGGAATTCCTTGCCTTTAGAGTAGTTCCCTTCCAGAGGTGGATTTGGCATTTAGTTGATAAAGCATAAGCTCCACGATGCCTTACTTGAATAGACAGACCCCTTTCAAGCACTTGTACCTAATTTTATATTTGCAACTTTGCGTTCTCAATCTGCTCCATGCCGTATCCATTTTGCATTCGACTACCAGATAGATGTTTTTTAGAAAATAGACTTTATCTTCTTGGGCAGTTTTAGGTTCACAGCAAAACTGAACAGAAAGCTGGGCATGGTGGCGCACACTTGTAATCCTGAATTTGGGAGGCTGAGACTGGAGGATCCAGGGCAGCCAGCTTCAGCTACTTAGTGAGGCCCTCCACAACTTAGTGAGACTCTGTTTCAAAATAAAGGATAAAAAATAGGGCTGGGGCTGTAGCTCAGAGGTACAATGCCCCCCAGTTTTCATCCCCAGTACCACAAAACAAAAACAAAAACAACTGAACAGAAAAAACAGTAGTCCTGTGTACTTCCTGCTCCCCTACATGCACAAACTCCCCACTATCAACACCCCTTGCCAGAAGGGGACATTTGTTATAATCCATGAATCTACAGTGTTACATTGTTATCACCCAAAGCTCCTAGTTTACATTAAGAATAATCTTTTAAAAAGATTCCTCCTTCACGTCACTTTTCTGCTTTAAAACTGTCCATTAAAATGCTTCCCATTTCTCTACAGTCTATCTCATACTTGGATATTCAAGGTTCTCCATGATTTTTCCCAATTTTCCTTTTCAACCATATTTCCCAATAACCGTCCATCCACACTCTCTCCAGAGGGTCCTAGCCACTGACTCCTCGGCAGGCTGTCACCACTGTCATGTGGTAGCTTCACTCATTCCATCTCCCCAGAGATTGGTTAAATGCAACTCAATGAAAATGAGCTGAGACTCCAGGGAAATGCATCTGCCTCCAGTATGACCTTAAAAATCCTACCCAGTTTACCCCATCTGGTCAGCAAACCCCTCCTGGTTACAATCCTGCTTGCCACAACAACAGCAGTTTCTAGTTTGTGGGATTTAAAATGGACCCATAATGCTATGCGTGGTGGCACATGCCTGTAATCCCAGTACTTGGGAGGCTGAAACAGGAGGATAACAGGTTCGACAACTCAACAACTTAGCAATACCATCTGTGACTTAGTGAGACCCTGTTTCAAAATAAAAAATAAAATAGGGCTGGAGGTATAACTCAGAGGTAGAATGCCCCTCGGTTCAATCCCCAGTACCACAAAAATAAATAATAAATAAATAAAATGGGCCAGTAAGATTTTTCAAAAAAATATTCATAAAGTCCAATATAGGATTATCAACATTTTATTTTGACAAATAAGGACATTAAAAATACCACCATTGCAGTTTTTTTTTTTTTTTTAAGAAAAGACATTGTACTACTTAAAAAGCATGAAAGACATAATCCCAGTATAATGGTCAGTTCTTTAAATGTAATCCACTTTAGAAAAATTTTCTGTATTTCTTATTATGATGTGACTGTCTCAGGTAGTGAATAGTGAAAACGACTCAGCCGTGGGTTTGGGAGTGATTCATAGCACTTTTGGTTTCTACCACCTGCTTAGTACTTAATCACAAGTGCCTGGGGGCACATTTTGTGTTGTTGACTCTTCATTTAACTTCTTGTGCACAGATGTCATTTCCTCAACTAGAGGTAAGCTTTATAAGGAACCAGTAAAAGAGCTGTACCTTTAACTCAGCATTAAGGCCGTGCACATAGAAAAGTTTCCATAAATATTTGCTGAATGAATGAATCAGCCTAGAGTAGGCTTTCTAAGGCTGTGGTAACCAATAAATCTCCTCCTAATGGGTATGAGTGCCTCATCCCGAGGCAATTTCTTTCAACAGAGTTCTTCAAAAAGAGTTAATCAGTACAAATTGCTTTGCTTTTGAGTGAAACCTAAAAATTAAAAAAAGAACTGATACAAAAAGTAAACAGTTTCTTCCTTGGGGCAGTATCGAGCCCCAGCAAAGAGAATCGAGATGCAAACACACCTTTTGTAGCCTGTCATTAATTGATCCCAGTTATTTGGGGCTTTGTTGGTAGTCATGCATGCAGTGCATGCCTGTGGCTTCTGCTTGGCTCTCATTCTGTGACTCTCACCCATGTGCCTAAAGCCTCCCTAATACCCAGGTTGTCTTTTTCCCTCCACCTGGTTGATTTAAAAAGGGAAGAGGAAGGGAGGGAAAGGAAGGAAAGGGAAAAGAAGAAGTTTTACATCTTCCCAGCCACATCTTCGTTTTAGATTCAGTAGTGCCTTTTGGATTTAAAACATTATTTTCACTCAGCAGCCTATGTTATTTCCCCAAAATATAAATGAGGCAAGGCTACATCCTTGATTGAAACATGCATTGACTTTCATTGCAATTCCTTTTACCAGCTACCAGTTGAAGACTTACTGAATGCCAGACCCTGTTCTAGATTCTAGATGTTGGAGAAATATAAGAAAAAAAAAAAAAAAAAAAAAAAAAAAAAGAGCCGGGCATGGTAGTGCACGCTTGTAATCCCAGCATTTGGGAGTCTGAGATTGGAGGATCCGGGTTTGCGGCCAGCCTCAGCTACTTAGTGAGGCTTTCTGAAACTTAGTGAGACCCTGTTTCAAAATAAAGAATAAAAAATAGGGCTGGGGGTTTAGCTCGGAGGTAGAATGCCCCTGAGTTCAATCCCCAGTATGGCAAAAAAATAAAAATAAAATAAAACCTGCCTTCATAAAGATACACTAGGAAGACAAACAAGAAACAAAATAAATGATGTATTATTACAATATCAGAAGGTGACAGATGCAATGGAAACCAATTGGAGCAAAGGGGTATTACAACTTAGATGGGATGGCCAGGGCAAGTCTTCTCGAGAAGGTGGCTGGAGCAAAGGCCTAGGGTGTGACCTTGGCCATCTGGGAGAAGAGGACATGCTTCCCTACAGCATGACCTCACCGGAGTTCCGTGTCACCTTGTCACATGCACACTGGTCCTTCCTTGCTGTTCTCCAGCCACCCTGGCCATCTTTTTCCCACCCCAGAGCTTTGTGCACACTATTTTGTTAGCTCAGTATTCTCCTTTCCTGTCCCTTGACCAAATCCTCATCCTTCAGGTCTCAATCTAAATAACACCTCCTCAGGTAGGCTTTCTTAGAACCCACTATTGTAACTTAGGGGCCATCGCACAATTTTTCTTATAGCTTTCCCTTCAGATTCTCAGTAAATGTTTGAATAAATGAACATGCCAAAAGGGATCTAAAGGGGTGAGCTTTTTGAGCACAGGGATCATGACGCATTCATTTATTCCCAGTGCAGGACACATTGCTGAATGTATATGATAGACTATTGTCATATGAGCTTCATGACTGAGGGTGGATAGAACAATCAGGTTACAGTTTGCTTAAGTCGAAGCATAATAATATTATAAACAAGATGAAAAAAGGCCTCAATTGTGTTGTGGGGAACAAATTCTCTCCTTGCTACATTTTTTTTCAGCAGAGTAATCATTTTTTTTTTTTTTTCCCAGTGAAGCAGACCTTGGTTTCCACTCTTGACTCAGATGGGTCCATTTCAGGTTCATTTCCCACCCAGAGCAGGTCAGATGGGACTGTCCTGACTTCTTGTGAGTCCTGGCTTTCTCAGTAAGTGAGTCCTATACAAGATAGATTTTAGTATGTCCTTCAATTTCCTCTATGCCTCAGTCAAATTAATTAAAAGTAGCTTTGTCCTGAGGATTTGTTAAATAAGGTACCATTGTATATCAATTTCCCAATTTTCTAATTTAGTTAAAAGATCCTTCAACTTTCCCCCATAACTATTTATATCTTTGCGAGTATCTCCCAGCGGGGTTCAAGATGTACTACTCCAAAATATGGTACGTTGACATTTGAGCAAACCACAGGAGAATGGTCACCTTCACCTTCCCCTCACCATTCTCCCCTGAAGCAGGGCATAAAAACCTTTATTCCAGAGATGCCCACACTATACCCTCAGAAAAGGAGAACCCTTATTTCTAAAGACACAGGCCTTGGCAATCATCATTAGATCATATCTTCTTTATCTGATCATAATTCAACATGACTATCCACTTCTTTACCACACTTAGTATACAAATACACATGTTCCCTGTTTCTTTGGATCTTCATTTCCAAATGTTTTAGTGACAGGCAAGACTTATATTAAATAAAATTGCATGTTTTTCTCTTGTTAATGTGTCTTTTGTTATAGGTGCCTCAGCCATGGATCATGATGGGTGACATCTTTTTTTTTCTTCCTTACACCACCAAGACTTCATTGCTGTTTGGTTAGGAAATGCCATTAGAATGATTTTGTTAATGTAAGGTATACCTTTAATCTCTGCCTCATTTAAAAATGCATCTTAAGTGACTTACATAAATCATTCAACATAACTGAAACAAAAGAAATTAAATAAAACAGAGCAAAGAAAATAAGAGCAAGACAGTAAAGTGACACAAGAAATAAAACCACTACACAGAAGTACCAGCCATAAGGACTCAAGAGATTACTAAAGAAAGACCACAAATTTGGCTCAGAGATATGAAGGAAGTAGACCAGTCTACAGGATTTATGATGTTTAGTAAGATTCATAGCAGAGACTCAGGAGCCTTGAGACCTGAAAAAAGGTTCTCAGTGTAGCCTCAAAGGGGACACTGATGTCTGTCTCTCTCCCTCTCCCTCTCCCTCTCCCTTTATCTCTCCCTCTCCCTCCTTCTCCCTCCCTTCCTCTCTTTCTCTGCTGGAGATTGAACCCAGGGGCATTCTACCTCTAAGCAACACCCCAAATCCTACTTTACTTATTTATTTTTACTTGGAAACAAGGTCTTGCTAAGTTGCTGAGGTTGGCTTTGAATCTGAGATACTTTTGTCTCGGCCTCCCAAGTACTAGGATTACAAGGCCTGCACCACCAAGCCCAGCCAGCACCTCTTTTTAAGTGTTATTTTCTCTAATCAAGCTTTGGTAGGGTCGAGTAGAAGAGATGTCAGGGATGAATCGTCTGGCAGCCACTTAAACATGTCGAAACTCTGTATTTCTGATTAGATGCAAGCCTACAACTAAGAGCTTGGCATTTGCTTGTGAAAACGAAGGCTCCCAATGGGCCCAGTGCCTGCCTCGGCCTACCCCTGGAAAGAGGCAGCCAGAGGCGTACCCATGGGCAGGGGCCAGGTTCCCTTTAGAAAACAGTTCACTTTGGCTCTAACATGACAAGCGCACAGCCGAGGCCCCAGGGAGCGTGGCCACAGTGTGTGACATAATAACAACCCTCCCACGAACATATCACACGTTCCTCAGTCGAATATAAATTTAGTCTTCTATTATCCTGTTTGTTTGTTTTTTTCCCCCACTATATGCTGCTCCACCCATTAAAACACATAGCTGAGAACTGACTTTTAAAAACGAAGTCAACCCACAGAGAAAAAAGTCATTTTGGATTCGTGACTGGGGCCCTTGGCTGTTGGCTGAGGGTTTAATTTGGCTCTTTCCCAATCCCGACCTGTATCAGTAGCCCCATATACCTTCCTCCATCAGCAGGATGGTTTTGTTTTTTTAGAAAATATGTCCACTTGGTGGGCTGTCCAAGTGAGTTGTACTTAAAGTATGTGTTATTCAGAGGAAGAACATTTTTTCAGCACTACTTGAAGTCTTTATACATGACAACACATCAAAAAATTGGATCCCGTAATTTTATTGTTTTAGCTGTTGCTTTTACTATTAGTCAGGCCACACAACTGGGAAAAAACTAGTGGTGATTTTTCTCCCCCCACAGCGTTTTATGTGTGTGAATTTTTTAATTTTTTTTAACTTTTAGTTTGGGATGAATGCGCTGAACAATCCACCATCTGGTGTCCAAATATTTTTATAGACACGAATCCAAATACCACAAAATCACTGCCATGGCTCAGGTTATGTGAGTCTTTTTCTCAGGCAGACTTTTTATTAAATGCTATTATTCTTGAACTATGAGACTCTCGGCAGGAACATTAAGATTTAGTCTGAGAAGAAATCTTGCCTGTTGACCAATATTGAAGAAAAAGAAAGATGGAAAGGTGAACTCCCCCTGGAACCAATGTCGGGGAGGGGGGAGGTTAGTGAGGGGAAAAACTTTTTGCTTTATTGTTAACTTACTAAACAGTGTACAAACCAAATCAAAGTGACAACTTGAGCTACATTCCTGCTGTAAGTGGCTAGTGGAAGAAGATCAGGTGCCAATAAACTCTGCAGGAGTCAAGTTTCAGCCCTGTCAGGTGTAATCAGAACCTTGGTCTTAAAACAAAGGCGGCCACGCCACCTCCTCAGTTAGAGGACACTTCAGTCCCCAGCTCCAGGTACTGAGAGTAAAAAGAAGGATCAAGCTGCCAGGGCAAAATAAAACAAAAAAGCAACAGCAAGCTGTGTGCCACCTCCCTCTGTTCACACTCTGGAATCAATGGAAGGTGGCCTGAATTTAATATAAGACTCCCTCCCTTCCCTATGCAATAAAGGCAGTCAATTTTTTTGAAGTGCTGGAACATGGTTGTAGAAAATTAATATAATTTTAAACCAATATAAGAATGATTGGTGAGTCTGCATTATGATGGGTTAATAGGATCACCTCCATGTCACAAAGACACAGGGGGAAGGAATCTTTTTTTTTTTTTTTCTGGATGAAAAGTGAGACTATGTTTGCTCAAAATGTCACTCACATGTGTAAGGCATAGAGAAAATTGCACTTATCAGTGAATGGGCCACACAAAAAATGAGAATTTTATTTTTTTTATTTGTGGTACTGGGAATTGAATCCAGGGGCATTTTACTCCTAGCCCTCTTTTATTTTTTATTTTGAAACAAAGTCTTGTTAAATTAACACATGCTATCCTTGATCCTTTGATCCTCCTGTTCTAGTCTCCCAAGTACCGGGATTTCAGGCATGCCCGGTTGAAAATTAGAATTTTTAATTGCTATATTCTCTTGCAAAAATAACAAATGAGGACAAACAGAATCAAAGACTGGGAGAAGGTAGATCTAGGAACTAAAGAGATGGTATATCCTTGCAGCTTCTAGCTTTACTGGTGGAACTAATTGAATGTCCATTAAAATAATCAGAGCTCAGTGCGTCCGCAGTTCTCTATTGGTGAGACTGTCCTGGAAGGACTGGATTTTGATGCAGCTGCCTTGGGAGGAACAGAAGAAACAACACTCCAACTTCAGCCATCAGCAAACTCCGGAGCAGTTGGGGATGAAGGTGTAGAGTCAGTGGTGAGTTGGAGATAGGTTCAAACGGGCTGAGGAAGTGTAGGAAGTGGAGCCATTGGTGATAAGGCCACAAGGTGAGGAAATTAAAACCTGTAGTGTGGGAAAAGAACAACTAGCCAAGACAGAGGAGCAGGAAGGAATACAGAATGCATTACAATCAGAGGAAACTGGCCAGCGACAAAAGAGGGCTGGCTGGCAGGGCCGGGCGGAGAGGAGTCCCAAGAAATGAGCAAGGAATGCTGGCTTTCTGTCCCAGCTCTGTCAGGATCTTATTGTTTGGTTGCTGTGGCTCATAATTTAACTCTTTTATACCTCAAGAGTGTCTCACTCTGAGGCAGCTATCTTTATTCATGAAGCTTTTGGGGGATTGTTCCACAATTGTTACAAATTCCAGATAAGAATAATTGCATATTTACTGTAGAAAAGCCTTCCTCCCCCCTACCCCCTACTCCCAGGAAAAGACAAAAGTTTAAGCTTGGGTTGGCTAGCAAAATATTTCCATCAAAAATGTAAGAATGCATAAAGCACAAGTATTAGTGTAGATGGTTTGCCAAGTGTTGTGAAATGGAAATAGATTTTTAAAGGAAAATATGTAAAGGTGTTTAAAAATAATTTTGGTGACTATCAAGATTACTTAAGGGAATGAAATGTTCTATAACCAGCAGATGATAGGGGAAAGAGTGGGACTTTTTTATGAAAATAACAATCTGCTTTTTTTTTTTTTTTTGCGGTACTGGGGATTGAACTCAGAGGCATTCTACCTCCGAGCTACACCCCCAGCCCTATTTTTTATTCTTTATTTTGAAACCGGGTCTCACTAAGTTGCGGAGTGCCTCACTAGGTAGCTGAGGCTGGCCGCGAACCCGGATCCTCCGGTTTCAGCCTCCCAAATGCTGGGATTACAAGCGTGTGCCACCACGCCCGGCTTCTGCTTATTTTTTTAATCAATATGTTTACCACACACAGTTATTGGCATGAGAAAAAAAGATTTACTGTGGACCTTCAATTAAATTATTTTTTTAAAACTTCTATCCTAAGTACCAATTGGTAGAAAGCTAAGAGGAAGCTCTGGTTTAATCAGCCAAGATGCTAAAATTATGGAGAGAAAGACAAGAAGGATGAACAGCAGCAGCTAAGTCATTCAAAAGAAGGAGGAGAGGGGATTATAAAGCAGAATGAAGATTCTAAATAGGATTAGAGAACCAAATACTATTACAAAGGGTTGACTGAGGGGGCAAAGTAGATAATAGGGCAATTTGAGGATTCTTAAAAATCCTCTGTGTCCAGGAAATGAATTAGCTGTTCAGACAAACTAATAAATGAAGAAGCATCGCATGGGGAAGAGAATGACTGAAAGTCACCGTGGGAGAAACAGAAGGCTCCTCATTTGTAAAACCATCATACTTAAAAAGAAGAAAGGGGGAGACATTTGAAACAATACTAAGAGGGCATAAAAAGCAGATATCTAAAGCAGACAGTGATGGAGGAAGGGCCTTAGAAAAAGTCACAATAAAAGATTCTTTCCATACCTTAAAATGATTGCTGCTGCTGCTGATGCTGGGGAAGATTCAGAAACTGGAAAATTCAAGCTGTTTTCTTTTAGTGTATTTTTGTTTAATTTTTTTGTTTTGCCTTTATAAAGACAATTTAATGTATCAGAAATGGTAACAGTATCAGAAGAAGGACAAATTAGGGGCAATTAGAAATTCTCCTCTCATAAATTAAGATGATTCTCCAGAGGAAAGGACTCCTGAGTGGGAAGAAGAAGCTGCAGAGAGTAATGCTGGCAGCATTCGAATGGCTCCTTAGAAAGACAGAGATACTCTGGGAAATCAGAGTGAATACATCTAGTACATTTCAAGAAATGGACCAGGAGGAAGCAGAAAATGTCTAGTTTTTCTCTTGTCACTCAGGAGTGATGAAAAACTTAAAGTATAGATTAAGCTGGGCATGGCGGCACATGCCTGTGATCTCAGTTCTTGGGAGGCTGAGACAGGAGGATCACAGTTTTCATGTCAGCCTTGGCAATTTATAGAGATCTCTGTTTCAAGACAAAATAATAATAATAACAATAACAGAAGCAGCAGCAATAATAATAATAATAATAATAATAATAATAATAATAATAATAATAATGGCTGGGGGGATAGCTCAGAAGTAGAATGCCCCTGGGTTTAATCCCCAGTATCAAGCAAACAAACAAACAAAACGCATAGATTAAGCTATCAGAGTGAAATTATCTAACACCTAGAAACATATGAGTTTAGCAGACAAGAAATTAAATTTTAAGAAAAGTGGCTGCTTGATTAAAATCCTTATAGAAGTTCTTAGACTTTTAAATTTTGGCCACTATACTAGAATTTATAGAGAAGGTTGATGAATAAACATTTATTGGCATGATCATATTCTGCAAAGTGTATTTGTTAACTAACATCATGGAGTAATAAAGACTGATAAGGGAGATTTGGGAGCAGATTCAACTGCCCACTTCCTCCTTGAGGTCTACCATTCTTATTGAGACACCATCAATGCAGACACGAAGGTGCCCATGAGCTGGGCATCCAATGATAGGAAAGCTAGTAGTATTGTTGTGGGATACCCAGTCCCACACGTGGGTCCTTGGCATCCGTGATAAAAAGAATTTTAACACGTGCCATTTAGGAACAAAAAGTAGGAATTTATTTAGGAAAATAATGGAAAGGGGAGAAATACATGTGAGCTGGCATCTTCCTGTCCTGATGCGCTTCCCAGGTCCCAAGAGAG
>PVLC010035228.1:0-16436 GCA_004027655.1 Graphiurus murinus | reverse complement strand
CCCTCTACCTCTTGTCTAGACCTCAGCCCTATTTTATTTCAAAATAGAGTCTTGCTATGTTGATGAGAGTCTCACGTCTAACTACTTGCTGAGGCTGGCCTCAAACTTCTGATCCTCTTGTCTCAGCCTCCTGAGTACTGGGATTACAGGTGTGTGCCATTGTGCCTGGCTAGACTTTGCATCTTTAAATCACACTCTCATGCATCCACCTCCTGCCTTGACTTCTCTACTCGGGCATCTCATACACATCTCAGATTTTTTTTTGGGGGGGGGTACTAGGGATTAAACCCAGGGGCATTCTACCTCCGGGCTATACCCTGAGTCCTATTTTTTATTCTTTATTTTGAAACAGGGTCTCACTAAGTTGTGGAGTGCCTCACTAAGTAGCTGAGGCTGGCCACAAACCCAGATCCTCCAGTCTCAGCCTCCCAAGTACTGGGATTACAAGTGTGTGCCACCATGCCTAGCTCACATCTCACATTTGACATGGTCAAAACAAAGCGCTTGACCTAAATTTGCCTCCTCCTGACCATGTCCTAGCTCAATACATGGCACTGACATGCACAGGTTACTCACATCAAAACCTGAGAAGTAGCTTCACTTTTCCTTGTCCCCATCACACTGCAGGTGGGGTCCCTCAAGCACTGTGTGCCCCATGTCATTGCTTTGCATGTGAAATGTGATGGCTTCTCCAGACACATTGCATAATGTCAGTTTCGGCCACCTCCTTCTCTACTCCAGTGGTCTGCTGCTTTTGATTCCACTGCCTCTCCCACCTCTGTTCTCACACGGCAGCAAGGGAGACCTTTCAGAAGCATGAATGAGCTGGGCATGGTGACACATGCCTGTCATCCCAGTACTAAGACTAAGGCAGGAGGATCACAGGTTTGAGGACAGCCTCAGCGACATAGTGAGACTCTCAACCTATCAAGACCCTGTTTCCAAATAAAAAATAAAAAGGGCTAATTCAGAGGTAGAGTGCCCCTGGATTCCATCCCCAGTACCACAATAATAAATGAATGAATGAATGAGATAGATAGCATTTCTTCCTTGCTCAAAACCCTCCAAAAGAGAGCTATGACAAGTAGAATAAAACCGGACTTCTTACTGTGCCCCGTGGCGCTCTGAGTGATCCTACCCGTGCCTGACCATCCTCCCTCAGACCAGCACTGCTCCTACCCATGGGACGCGCCGGCCTTGCTAAGCTCAGGGCCCTAACACGCCAGCTCCCTGCCAGGAAGCTCATCATGTGGCATCTGCCTTCTTGTCTTTTATGTCTCCCAGGAACTGTCTCTTCCTCAGACAGGCCTTCCTGACCATCCTGGACAGAGACTTCTAGTGGTCCCCCAAAACCATCCTTCCCATTTCCCACAGAGTGAAAATCTCTTTTTAGCTGGATTCCTAAATACCTAGCCTCCATTCAATGGTTATGACCACGTGGATATATTATGATTAATGCAATATAAGCATAAATACAATGTGGTTTTCAGGAACCAATCTTCCAACCAATCTTCCTTCCTTCTTTCTTTCCATCCATCTTTATTTCCTACTGGGGATTGAACCCAAGGGTATTCTACCTCTGAGCTATACTCCTAGCCATATTTTATTATGCCACAGGGCCTCACTAAGTTGCAGAAGCTGGCCTCAAACCTGCAATCCTCCTGTCTCAGCCTCCCAAGTACTGGGATTATAAGCATGCACTATCACATCAGGCTCAGGAACCATTTGTAAAAGACCATGGACACATACCTTTTATTCATTCTGCTGCCTGGAATGTAGCATGACGATCACCTAAGATCATGAGGAGCCTTGGAAATGGAGACTATGCATGGCAGAGCAACAACACAGAAAGAGCCTGGGCTGCTGAGACCTGGTACTGTGGAACGCCACAACCCTGGACTACTTGCTTGGGAGAGTTTTTTGTTTTTGTTTTTGTTTTTTAAATCTTCTTTATGTCGCCATTATTTGGGGTCCAGTTTCCAATCTAGTTACAATGGATAGACTGTTCTCTCTGGGTAAGGCAGCCCTCTTTCATATTTATCTGTATTTGTTGCTTTTTTGAAGCACATACTACCTGAAATTACCCCATATTTTTATTTGTAGTTTTATGTATGTTTTTATCTGTCTTTCTCCCTCTCAATGGGAGCTCCATGAGGCCAAGGATTCTCGCTGTGTTCACCACTGTATCTCTATTCCTGGAAGGTTGCTTGACACAGAATAGGTGTTGGCAAATATCTATGGCATGAATTGATGAGTAAACACCTACTATGTGCCGGGGAGGGGGATACCAAGATGATTAATACATGTTTCCTGAGTCCCTTCCCTGAAAAGCTGACTGTCTGGTGGGAACTGACTATCTAGTTTGAAGTGACAATTATCTTTTTTTTTTTTTTTTTTTTTGTGGTACCGGGGATTGAACTCAGGGGCGTTCTACCTTTAATCTATACCCCCAGCCCTATTTTTTATTCTTTATTTTGAAACAGGGTCTCATTAAGTTGCAGAGGGCCTCACTACGTAGCTGAGGCTGGCCACAAACCTTGATCCTCCAATCTCAGCCTCCCAAATGCTGGGATTACAAGCGTGCACCACCATGCCTGGCTTTGGCAATTACCTTTATTGGCTTAATCTAAAATAGTGGTTTTCAACAGGGAAATAGTTTTGTCAATATCTGAATGTATTTGTGTGTGTGTGTGTGTGTGTGTGTGGTACTGGGGATTGAACTCAGAGGCATTCTACCTCCAAGCTACACCCCCAGTCCTATTTTTTTATTCTTTATTTTGAAACAGGGTCTCACTAAGTTGCAGAGAGCCTCACTAAGTAGCTGAGGCTGGCTGCGAACCTGGATCCTCCTGTCTCAGCCTCCCAAGTACTGGGATTACAAGTGTGTACCACCACGCCAAGCTTGAAAGTATTCTTTTTTGTGATCCTCCCACCTCCCACCTCAGCCTCCTGAGTAGCTGGGACTACTGCTGTGTACCACACCCAACTTGGAGATTTCTTTTCTCTTTTTTGTAGTACTGAGGATTGAACTTAGGGGCATCCTACCTCTGAACTACAACCCCAGTCCAATTTTGTTTTTTATTTTGAAACAGGGTCTTGCTAAGTAGTCAAGGCTTGTCTCAAACCTGTGATCCTCCTGTCTCAGCATCTCAAGTACTGGGATTACAGGTGTGCACCACCACACACAGGTTGGAATTATTTTTCTTTTTTTGTGATACTGGGGTTTGAACCCAGGAGCATTCTGCCTCTGAGCTACACTGCCAGCCCAATTTTATTTTTTTATTTTGTTTTTTTGTTTGTTTGGTTGTGTGTGTGCGTGCCTGTGTGCGTGTGTGTGTGTGTGTGTGTGTGTGTGCGTATGTGTGTACGTGTGTTACTGGGGATGGAACCCAGAGGCATTTTACCTCCAAGCTACACCCCATCCCTATTTTATTTTATTTATTTATTTATTTATTTATTTATTTATTTATTTATTGCGGTACTGGGGATTGAACTCAGGGGCATTCTACCTCCAAGCTACACCCCCAGCCCTATTTTTTATTCTTTATTTTGAAACAGGGTCTCGCTAAGTTGCGGAGTGCCTCACTAGGTAGCTGAGGCTGGCCGCGAACCTGGATCCTCTGGTCTCAGCCTCCCGAATGCTGGGATTACAATCGTGTGCCACCATGCCCGGCTTATTTTTATTTTTGATACGGGTCTCTATAGGTTAATGAGAGTCTCACTACTTGCTGAGGCTGTCCTCGAACCTGTGGCCTTCCTGTCTCAGCCTTCCAAGTGCTAGAATTGCAGGTGTGTACCACCATACCCAGCTTAGAAATACTCTTGACTGTTACAGGTGTAGGAATGCTACTGACATTTAGTGTGCATAGTCTACAGAGGCTTCTAAATACCCTACAGTGCTCAGGAGAGAGCCCCCCACAGCAGATGACGATCTGGCCCCAAAAGCCAATGAGGCCAAGCTGAGAAAGCTTAACCTAGCCAGTTAGGTTTACTAGGGAGGAAGTTGTCTGGGTGGCACAAGCGTAGAAGCCATAGAGTATGGGGGACACATGGGGCATCTTTAGTCTTATGAGTGAGAGTGTGGGGTTCAGTTCCTGGCAGAGGTCAGCTGAGTTGTCAAATCCTCCAGAGTTTGCCACTGACAGGCCAATCCCAGCCATCAACCTATTTACTTGGCACAAGGCCCATATTTTGAGGACAAAATAAACTCAGAAGAGGGAAGATTGAGGGTTGGGGATGTGACTCAGTGGCAGAGCACTTGCCTAGTATGTGCAAGGCCCCGGGTTCAATTCCCAGTGCTGCAAAGAAAGAGAAACTGACTTTGCATATTTTTCCCCGAAAGGGTGGGAGTCTCCACTGCTCCTTTTGGCCGTATATCTTTTCTCTATTTCTGTATAGGTGGAGAAGTGGCAGGAGTTTATCTACATTCATGACCCTCCTGGAAAAAGTAATTTTCTCTTGCAGGTACACAAATAATAGATGAGGACAGTCTCAGGGACAGGAGATAATGGAGGTGATAGTTTCTGGGCCCCTTTATGTTTTAACTCTCTTTTTTTTCTTTTCCATTCTCCCATTTGTTATACGCTGATGTTCTTGGTGACCTTGGGCAGGGGGCTTAATCTCCCTGAACCTTAATTTCTTCATCAGCAAAATCAAGGAGTTGGATCTGGTCCTGGGTTAGTTGTCTTCCAGCTCTAATTGTAATGATGATCCATCTCCACCTGCTACCATCCGATTACAGATATCAACAAATGACTAAGTTTGAAGAAATAAATTAGAAAATAAAGGAAAGACTACCTGATTCCTAGCATCAATTTTCCCCCTCCCCATTTTCAAAAAAAAAAAAAAAACATCAACATTGCTAGGTACAGTGGTACATGCCTGTAATCCCAGTACTTGGAAGGTTGAGGCTGGAGAATCATAGGTTCGAGGCCAGCCTTAGCAACTTAATGAGACCCTCAGCAATATAGCAAGACCCTGTCTTAAAATAAAAAATAAAATAGATCTACTGGTGTAGCCTAGAGGTAGAATGCTCCTGGGTTTAGTCCCTAGTACCAAGCAACAATAAGAAAACATTAATATCAATCTTTGAAACATATTTCCCAAAATATGTTTCTTGGTATGTAGCCCTATAAGATGTGAAAATGGAACTCTGTGTCAAAAACAGTTGAAAGTGTGTAAGCTGACCTTGGAGAACAGCAGCAAGTGTGTGTGTGTGTGTGTTGTGTGTGTGTGTGTGTGTGTGTGTGTGTGTGTTGTGCTGGGGATTGATCCCAGGGACATTCTACCTCAAAGCTATACCAACCCTATGTTATTTTTTATTTGGAAACAGGGTCTCACTAGGTTTCTGAGAGCCTCACTAAGTTTCTGAGCCTGGTCTAGAACCTGCAATCCTCCTGTCTCTTTCCTCCTAAGTATTGCAATTATAGGTAAGTACTACCATGCTCGGCCATTTCAACTTTTTATAAACCCAATGTTTCTTACTTACTTGACCAGAGAACCCATTTTTCATTGGGTATCTATTAACATCTTCTAGAACTAGTGTTCCTTGACACTCACTTTTGGGGATCCTGCATAGAATGGCATCACTCTTGGCTCTGAACCAACATGGAGAAGAAATTACAGAGCTTGCTAAAACAAAATCCCTAAGGAGACAGATAACATGCTTTATAACCTCCACAGCCTTTGAGAGGAACATAGGAACATCAGGTAACAATAATACACTTGGTACATGATTAATAAAAATCATTTATCAGCTTCATTTTATAGTTAAAAATCTTGTCATGCAAAAAGAGAAAAACTTAAACTTGTGCCTCTTTGCTGAATTTACTCTCTTCACTAACTGCCTCATTAAAGGGAATGGCAAATGGAATTTTTTCTCTCATGACAACTTTGATCCATGGATAGTGGCTGCCTGGATTACTGTGTTGTAAAGATTATGAGACCTTCAGTAGGCTTGGTGGGAAAATACACTGTGACTGATTAATAATGTCTGTGGTGGGTGTAGTGCTGTGATTGATTGTTGATGTCTGTCGTGGGTGTAGATTAATGAAAAGCATACAGTGCCTATGTGATTCCTCATAAAAATGAGAAAACAATCTACCCTTGGTTTAGCTGGGGAATTAAGACTTAATATATTCAAGTGCCAAAATGAATGGTGAAGATAATTCTATAAAGAAAGAGAAAGGAGAGTTGCTTCAGAGTAAGATAAAGATAATGTGCAGGGCAGAGTTGAGCTACCCTTGAATAAGGTTAGCAGACTCCTGGGAGATAATTCTCAGACTACTGGTGAATTGCCAGCATCCCAAGAGAGATTACATCTCTAGAGCTGCCCAAATACATTTCTACACCCCTTACACAGTATCAATAGAGGCTATATTTCTATCCTTTATCTAGTACAGCAATCTCCAATAGTAATTTGAGCCACATGCATAATTTTAAACTGTTCAGTCACATGTAAGAAAGTAAAGAGAGGCTACAAGTGTAGCTAAAAAAAAAAAAGTGCTTGCCATAAAGCCCTGGATTAGATCCCCAAAATTATAAAATAAATAGATAAATAAATAATAAAAAGTAAAGGGAAATAGGTGAAACTATTTTAATAACATATTTTATGTAACCCATTATATTCAAAATACCATTACTTTGTATAATCAAAATAAAATCACTCATGAGATCCTTTTCACTCTGTTTCTGATGATAAGTCTTTGAGAGCTGGTGTATATTTTACTTACAGCACTTCTCAATGCAAACGAGCCACATTTCAAGTGCTCGGTGGCTACCATCTTGGATAAGGTCAGGTTCAACTACCAATCTTATTAATCCAATATGTCCCAGCATCTGGTGCATGGGAGACCTATAAACATTTAAATTGAGCAATTTTATAGGTGTCCTATAAAATGTTATGGCTTTTTAATAGGTGTCATGTATATAGGGTGTTGGAAAAATAATGGGTTAATATGTTCTTTCTTCCCAAAAGTCTGAAAACATTTAAGTTTCAACAGTCTTTCCAAATGCTATTCTGATGGATACAACTTGTGCTAGTAATATTTTTTAGATCTAAGAGTTATTTATGTGCATACCTCATAAGAAAATTACATTAATTCATTATTATTATTATTATTATTATTATTATTATTATTATTATTATTATTTTGGTGCTGGGGATTGAACCCAGGGGCATTCTACCTCTGAGCTACACCTCCAACCCTTTTGATTTTTTGTTTTGAAACAGTCTCACTAAGTTGCTGAGGATCTCACTAAGTTGCTGAGACTGTCCTCAAACCTGCAATCCTCCTGTCTCCACCTTCCGAGTACTGGGATTACAGGCATGCGCCACCATGTCTGGCAAAACTCATTACTTTTTAAAAAATAGTCAAATTATTCATTTAAAAAATTGAATCTTTTTTTAAAAGTTAGGGATTGTTATTTTATTTTTTATTAACAGCAGGATGGTCGTTACTAAGTACAGAACAATAATGATTCCTATGTCTCCTTCTTTCTCTTTCTCTTCTCTTTTTCATTTGTTTGGATTTTGTTTAGATTTTTTGGGGGGTCTTTTTTTTGGGAGGGGAGACTGTGGGTTAATAGAACCCAGGGGTGTTTTATTTCTAAGCTAAACACCCCACTCTATTTTTTTATTTTTTCTTTGAAACAGGGTCTCGTTAAGTTGCTCAGGTTGACCTCAAACCTGCAATCCTCCTGTCTCAACCTCCCGAGTACTGGAATTATAGGCGTGCCCCACCATGCCCAGCTTAAGGTTTTTGTTGAGGTTCTATTACATAGGCAATGATAATAAAAGCATGACTGATTAAATCAATAACTGTAACTGAATTCAATCTGTAGCCTCTTTCCCCTCCTTGGAAATCCAGGGTAGGGCTCAAAGTTCTGACTTTGTGTGTGTGTGGCAGGGGGTACCCTGGAGATGGAATCCAGGGGCATTCTACCTCTGAGCTACACCCCCAGTCCTCTTTTTGATTCTTTGTTCTTTTTTTTTTTTTTTTTTTTTTTTTTTTTTTTTTTTTTTTTTTTTTTTTTTTTTTTTTTTTTTTTTTTTTTTTTTTTTTTTTTTTTTTGCAGTACTGGGGATTGAACTCAGGGGCATTTTACCTCCGAGCTACACCCCAGCCCTATTTTTTATTCTTTATTTTGAAACAGGGTCTCACTAAATTGAAGAGGGCCTCACTAGGTAGCTGAGGCTGGCCACAAACCTGGATCCTCCTGTCTCAGCCTCTTAAATGCTGGGATTACAAGCGTGCGCCACCACACCCGGCTTATTCTTTATTTTGAAACAGGGTCTCACTAAGTTGCGGAGGGCCTCACTAAGTAGCTGAGGCTGGCTACAAACCCGGATCCTCCTATCTCGGCCTCCCAAGTACTGGGATTACAAGCATGGGCCACCACACCCAGCTCCCAGCCCTATTTTTTATTCTCAATTTTGAAACAGGGTTTCACTAAGTTGCGGAAGGCCTCACTAAGTAGCTGAGGCTGACTGTGAACCTGTGATCCTCCTGTTTCAGCCTCCCAAGTACTGGGATTAAGGGTAAGTGCCACCACGCCCAGCATCTACCTTTTCCTTTCAGTTCTAAGAGTATTAGTCGCTCCTGCGGCTCTAAGTCTCTAGATTGAGTCACTGTACCAGTGGGGTACTTTCAGGAAACAGATGGCATACTCCAGCAAGGAATTAGAAGAGAGTGTAGTAAAAGACCTGTTTGCAGAGAGTAGGCAGGGACGTGGTAAACTCACCAGGGATGCTACTTACCAAGGCTCATGATGGCAGAAGAGCACAGTAGCTGGTGTCCAAAGGGCCCTGACTTGTAGGGTACCCGGTTGGTCCCAGGAAAGTAGGAGAATTTGTTGGTGTTTGGGGAAAAAAACCCCACATATATCTGATGTCAGAAGATTTGTTTTGTTTTGCGGTACTGGGGATTGAACCCAGGGTCAGTCTACCTCCGAGCTCCACTCCCAGCCCCATTTTTTTTCTTTATTTTGAAACAGGGTCTCATTAAGTTGTGGAGGGCCTCACTAAGCTGAGGCTGGACTCTGATCCTCCGGCCTCAGCCTCCCAAGTACTGGGATTACAAGCATGCGCCACCACGCCTGTCTTGGTGTCATAAGTTTGAAGGATAGACACAACTCATTTCCACCCTCCAATGTTTATTATTGTTAGGCTCAAAGATCAAGGGGAGAGAAGGTGTTTGCTGGTACCTAGAGAAGGAGCTGGTTGATGTAGAACTGTGGCCTTCAGTAGGGAGATACAGCTATCTCCGAATGGCCTCAGGGAGGAAGCTGTAGGAATACATACCCAGACCTCCCTCTTCTGCTCGCCCATC
Source organism: Graphiurus murinus (assembly GCA_004027655.1). Taxonomy (NCBI): domain Eukaryota; kingdom Metazoa; phylum Chordata; class Mammalia; order Rodentia; family Gliridae; genus Graphiurus; species Graphiurus murinus. The sequence goes on along the minus strand of PVLC010035228.1, from coordinate 7,107 downwards.
TGCTGGTGATTTCTGTCCATAGAGCCCAATCGGAAGTCAGAGGACAAGATACCCTGATCACCAGTCCACTTAGGTCAGCCTCTGGGGCTCAGAGCTGGATGGAGGAGGATGGAAAGTGGATTTAGAGTGACCAATGAGGAACAGCTGGTACACATACTCACGTGCTGCGCTCCGTTTGACTTCTCAGCAGCTAAGGAATGTCACTTGGAGTACGTTGGAGGGATTACTGAGAAATCCTTCCATTTGCAGAAAATAGACTGTTGTTATTGTTGCTATTATTATTATTATTATTATTGTTTATCACCATCATTATTTTGGTGGTGCTGGGAATTGAACCCCGGGATGTTCTACCTCCAAGCTATACCCCCAGCCCTATTTTATTTTTTTATTTGGAAATAGGGTCTTGCTAAATTGCTGAGGCTGGCTTAGAACCCATGATCCTCCTGTCTCAGCCTCCAAGTACTGGGACTATAGGTGTGTGCCACTGTACCTGGCTATTAGTATTAGTATTAGTATTTTGTGTGGTTCTACAGATTGAACCCAAGGACATTCTACCCCTGATTACACCCCTGACCCCATTTTATTTTTTATTTTGAAACAGGGTTTTGCTAAGTTACTGTGTGCTGCTGGCCTTGAATCTGCAATCCTCCTGTTTTGTTTCAGCCTCCCAAGTACTGGAATTATAGGTGCTTACCACCACGACTGACTGGCTGTTCTGATTTTTTCCCCCCTGGGGTTCTGTAGTAATATACCCTTAAGAAAGATTCTGCTGTATCAAGAATGTAGACGTTATAGGTGGACCAAATACAGCTAGTTGCCTGATTTGTAAATAAAGTTTTATTGAAACATGGCCACCCAGTAATTGACATTGTCTATGTCGGCTTCAACACTGCAGTGGCAGAGAGCTAAGGAGTTACAACAGAGATCCCATTGCCCACAAAACCTAAAGTATTTTCTCTCTGGTTTTTTTTGTTTGTTTGTTTGTTTTGTTTGTTTTTGCGGGGGGAGGGTAATTGGGCATTGAACCCAGGGGCATTCTACCTCCGAGCTGCACCCCCAGCCCTTTATATATATTTTTTATTTTGAAACAGGGTCTCATTAAGTTGTTGAGGATCTCACCAAATTGCTGATGCTGGCCTTGAACTTAGGATCCTCCTGCCTCAACCTCCCAAGTACTGGGATCACAGGCATGCACCAGCACACGTGAGTCTCTGACTTTTTATAGAAAAAGTTTGCTGACCCCTGTGCTTTACCCAATATGTCAGGCAGGACCACCTGTGTAATTGGTGGGTCTTGTTGCACATGAAAGTGGAGAGCTCCTGGTTCTAAACTCAGTGAGCATTTCAAGATGACAGTCGCTGAGCATCAAAGCAGACTTCAGGCCCTTCTCCGCAAGGGCAACCGAGACTGCACAGGCTGCACATTTGTGACGCTCCCTGGCTCTCCGGAAGGCCCTGAGAGATTGCACACGTTGGAGCACAGATGCTCTGGGCACAGCACAAGTGGGCAGCAGTTACCAATTAATTGGTCTGTTTTGTGTGTCTTCATTCCAATGACTGCTACTCTAGGTATCTTGTCTTATATTCCAATACATGTCTGCAACATCAGTAAAATCTTGACAATTTCTTGCAACAGTAAATTTTCCTTTTTTTAAATTTTATTTTCAGTGCCAGGAATCAAACCCAGGGAGCAAGTGCTCTACCACTGTGGCATTGCCTCAGCTCCTTCCGTCTTTGAGACAGTTTTATCTTTGACATCTACTATTCTGCAGGTGTGCAGTATATCTCCTAGTTTCTCTCTCAAAAAAAAAAAGTTTTTGTTTTTGTTTTTTTTTTGTAGTGCCCTCAAATAAGTTTGGCAAGTGCTGATTTAGAACCGTGTGTGTGTGTGTGTATGTGTGTGTGTGTGTCTGAGGATTGAACCCAGGAGTATTGAATCTCCAAGCTACACCCTCAGTCCTTTTTATTTTTTTGTTTGGAAACAGGATCTTGCTAGGTTGCTGTGGGTCTTGCTACATTGCTGAGGCTGTCCTTGAACCTATGATCTTCCTGGCTCAGTCTCCCAAGTACTGGGATTACAAGTGTGCACCACCACACCCTGCTAGAAATATGTTCTTTCTTACATGCCCCTTATGTGGCTTTAGGGATGGAGTTGTCTTTGGTATCAGATAACCCAGGGTCAAATCTAAGTTTTAATACTTGCCAGCTTGTTGGCCTGAGGTGAGTTACTAAATTTTCTAAGTGCTATTTCTTCCTGTGTCAAAATGGGGATTTGAACATATTAATCTCACAGAGTTCAAGAACTGTTGATGGTAAGAAATAAATATAATAAGCCAGGCATAGCTGGGCGTGGTGGCACATGTTTGTATCCCAGTACTTGGGAGGTTGAGACAGGAGGATCGCAGGTTCGAGGACAGCCTCAGCAAGTAGTGAGATTCTCATCAACCTAGCAAGACCTTGTCTCAAAATAAAAATAAAATAGGGCTGGGGGTGTAGCTCGGAGGTAGAATGCCCCTGGGCTCAATCCTCCATACCACATACACCAAAAAAAGCTAGGCATGGTGGCATACATCTGTAATCCCAGTACTTGGGAGGCTGAAGCAGGAGGACAGCAGGTTTGAGGCCAGCCTCAGCAGCTTAGTAAGATTCTCAGAAACTTAGTGAGACTCTGTTTCAAATAAATAAATGAATGAATAAATAAATAAATGGGCTGGGGTTATTGCTTAGAGGTAGAATGTCTCTGGTTCAGTCTCCAGTAACAACTGTGTTTGTGTGTGTGTGTGTGTGTGTGTGTGTGTGTGTATTAAAAATTCTCAGTAAGTAGCCATTATTATTTTAACAAGACAGCAGAAAGGCGGTGTCTGCTTTTAAATAGGGAGCGCTCTGCCATCCCTAGTGCTTGTTAGGAGCAAACACTTCCTCAACGCTTGCTGACGGTTTGGAGCTGAGACTCTTCTTTTCCACCGTCCTATTATTTTCATATTCCTGTTTCCTTTACCCGAGGTGATGTAATACTCAGCCATCTGCTTCCCCCTCGTCTGAAAGCCATTGCAAGCCCTGCTATTTTGGAGACTCTCTCCCAGGGCCCTGCAGGGAAGATCCTCTGAGAAGTGGCGACCTGCCTGGGGCCAGTCCAAACACATGCCCAGCACGATGACCTTCAAGTCATGTGCCGCACAAACGACCTTCCAGAACAAGGCTTGGCCTGGGATGCAGGGATCGTTTTGGTTAGGAGGCTTGTAGTCATCCACGAAAGAGACTAACTGGTCCTACTTCATCAAGAAGCTCTGAAGGGACATATTTACCCCTGTGTCACTCAGTAGGCTCTTTAACGCCTCAGTAAAGAGGTAAGCTCGTAACACCTGGTTGCTTTTAAGAAGACGGGCTACTCATACAATGGGTTGATTGTTGGTGAGAATAAATTATAGGGAAGTGCGGGCACAAGCAACTGCACGTGGGTTTAAGTCTCAGCTCTGCTGTTTACTAGCTGTAAGCCTCTGCTGTGTCGTCTCGTAAAATGGGAACAAAAAGAGCTGCTGAGTTTATGTGGCCGGCTCGAGGATTCAGTAAGCAATGAGCCGCCTAGGGAAAGCCCTCCGCACCTGGCCTGCAAGTAGGAAGAGCCCAGTGAAGTTGAACTATTGTTCTCAGGTATTGCATTGTGACTTCAGTGACAGCAGCTTTGGGTGACTTCCATGCAGTGACAGTAAAGGCTGAAGGCAGCTGTCTCCTTTACCCCAGCTTAACTTCCTGCCTCCTGCCACACACATTAGTTCATTCTCTTCCACCCAATTCTGGTGGGCTCTGACCTTAGGGGAGACCTTTAAGAAGGCTGGAGTTGGGGAGACAGCAGGGGAAAGACATCAGAAGCCATGGATTGCTGGGCGTGGTGGCATGCACCTGTACGCCCAGGTTTTGGCATTTTACCTCTGAGCAACTGCCACCACCCCCCCCCAACCCCCGCGCCCAGCCTTTTTCATTTTGAAACAGGGTCTTACTAAGTTGCTGAGGGTCTTGCTAAGTTGCTAAGGCTGATCTCAAACCTGCGATCCTCTTGTCTCAGCCTTTCAAGTCCTGGGATTACAAGCGTGCACCACCACAGCTGGCTAAAATAAAGCATTTTTTTAAAAGGGCTGGGGTGAGAGCTCAGTGGGTTCCATCCCCAATTCTGCAAGAAAGCCTCAGGAAGAATCGCCTAAGTCAACCTCTGGGCAGGTCAGGACCAACTTGGGCGCCCCCGCCCTCCTGTTTTCTCCACTTTAGAAGCTTCGGGTGAGCACCATCCTGTGTTATTTAGAGAGCACACGGGCAACCAGGCAGCACGTCTTGTGCCCTGATTCATAGAAGCTTGGCCTCTGCCACAGGCTGAGGCAGCCCAAGAGGAGGTTTCAAATGTGTCCTGAGGTTTCCCAGCCAAATTCCTCCTGTACCAACTTGAAAACTCACTATAAAAATAGCCCTTCCTGAGGGGGGCCTGGCTGGTGTCAAAGATTCCCTAGCTGGGAGCAGGAACAAGCCGGCTGCTGGGTTTTTCCTTTTCTTTCTTTTTTAATCAGCTTTCATCTCTCTGTGATGCGGATTTACTTTTAAGAGTGTGTTTTAAAAATCACCCTTGGACCTGAATCTCCTGTTTGAGGATGAATTTCCTCAATCCTTGGTGCCTAATTGGGGATGAATCCTTGGCCAGGTACAGAGTTTAAAGAAAACAAAAAAGAGAGCTTTATTTTTTTGTTTGCTCAGGAGGAATGTTTAGTGTTTGACTAGTTTAGTGTCTGGAAGACCTCAAGGAAAATCCTGATTGTGGGGGCTCTGGGGTTGGTCCATGTTCAAACCCTGACTTCAAGCCAGGTATGGGGGCCCATGCTTGTAATTCCAGTACTCGGGAGGCTTGAGACAGGAGGATTGCAGGTTTGAAGATAGTCTCAGCAAGTAGTGAGACTCTCATCGACCATGTTTCAAAGTTAAAAAAAAAAAATAGGGCTGGGGATGTAGCTCAGAGGTAGAATGCCCCTGAGTTCAATCCCTACTACCATAAATCCTGACTCAGTATCTTTTAGGAATTAAGAGAGGATCTGGTAGCTCACAGTTTTAGAGGCTCTGAGTGTCTTAAAATATTAGAATATTTGTTGATGAAAAAAAATAAAGATATTAAGATAAAAAAATTTAAGGAGTTGGGGTTTTAGCTCAGCGGTAGAGTGCATATTTAGCATGGATGAGGTCCTGGGTTCCACTTCCAGCATCAGAAAAATAAGTAAATAAAAGTTTAAGAAACAGCAAACAGCCCAGCATGGTGGCATATGCTTGTAATCCCAGTACTCAGGAGGCTGAAACAGGAGGATCGCAGGTTCGAGGCCAGCCTCAGCTACTTAGTGAGGCTCTCCGAAACTTAGTGAGACCCTGTTTTCAAAATAAAGAATAAACAACAGGACTGGGGGTGTAGCTCAGAGGTAGAATGCCCCTGAGTTCAATCCCCAGTACCGCAAAAAAAAAAAAAAAAAAAAAAAAAAAAGAAGGAAACAGCAAACAGGGTACAATATATAATATATATCTATATTTCCCCTCTGTGGCAGTGCTAGGGATAGAACCCAGGGCTTTGCATATACTAGCCAAGCACTCCACCCTCCAGCCCCCGTGCTATGTTTAAAATTTTCTTCTTACAGTTGAACACTTTTAACATAAGGGGGAAAAACTATGAGGCAATGTAATTATCTATTCACCAGGTAATAATCTAATTTATTATGCAGGTTTGTGTGTGTATGTGGATTGAATATGTGGTATTGGTGCATGCTATACCAGCCCCCCCCCTTTTTTTGTGGTAGTGGGGATTGAACCCAGGGACCCAGGGGCATCCTACCTCTGAGCTACACCTCCAGCTCTATTTTTTATTCTTTATTTTTGAAACAGGGTGTCACTAAGTTGCGGAGTGCCTCACTAGGTAGCTGAGGCTGGCCGTGAACCTGGATCCTCTGGTCTCAGACTACCAAATGCTAGGATTACAAGTGTGCGCCACCACGCCCGGCTCCCCCTCCCTGTTTTTGAAAGAAGGTCTCACTGAGTTACTGAGGACTTCACTAAATGGCTGAGGCTGGCCTCAAACCTGAGATCCTCCTGCTTCAGCCTCCCAAGTACTGGGATTCCAGGTATGCATGCCACCACTCTTGGCTACGCTATGCAGTAGCAATGCACAGCCCTTACAGGCGTGTGGCCTGTGATGTGTCAGAATTCTGTCTCCAGGACTCTGTGTATAACCTCACTAGACAATAATGCCACAGGTCTAAATCTAAGACCTGTGATGAATGTGAAGTTGGGGCCAAATGTCCCTTCTGTCCCTGTGACACTCCTTGCCTGGCCCTGCCTGCTACCAGCTAGGTGACCTTGGGCAGGCTGCTTAGCTTCTCTTGGTATCCAAAGTCCTAATCTGTAAACTGCCTCATCGGGACAGACCTCATAGCGTGGTTTTGGAGAAATCCACGTAGTGACCCATATTGACCATTCGGCTCCGTTGGAGGCGTTAGTAAATGCTCGGTAAATATTGGCTAGAGTCAGTGTCTATTCTTAGAGCCAAGACTCATTGCCTTGGCCAAAGTTTGCTTAATTGGTCTGTGTGGGTCATTGTCCCACCCTAACTATTCATTCTTTGTTCATTCAATGTATATTTATTGAATGCTTACCTACTTTTTTTGGGGGGGGAGTACTGGGGATAAACACAGGGGAATTCTGTCTTGCAGCTACACCCCTAGCCCTATTTTATTTTTGCAGTACTAGGGATTGAACCCAGGGGCATTCTACTTCCAAGCTACACCCCCAGTCCTATTTTTTTTTTTTTTCAGTACTGGGGATTGAACTCAGGGGCATTATACCTCCAAGCTATACCCCCAGCCCTATTTTTTATTCTTTATTTTGAAACCGAGTCTCACTAAGTTGCGGAATGCCTCCCTAGATAGCTGAGGCTGGCCGTGAACCTGGATCCTCCGGTCTCAGCCTCCTGAATGCTGGGATTACAAGCTTGCGCCACCACGCCCGGCTCCCCAGCCCTATTTTAAATTCTTTATTTTGAAACAGGGTCTCACTAAGTTGTGGAGGGCCTCACTAAATAGCTGAGGCTGGC
>PVLC010035227.1:0-16509 GCA_004027655.1 Graphiurus murinus | reverse complement strand
AATATGTGGTAAAGATACCACTGTTGATGCCCTCATAATACATTATTACATTTAATCAAGGAGATTTTTAAAACATATGTATTAGAATGGCAATGCCCACTAGACTTTTGATACTCATCTTAAATAAGATTTCACAAATATCTGCATTTTTAATTATTTGTAAATCAATCTGAATAATTTTAAAATGATAGCAGCTTTTAAAATGAGTCTTCTAAATTTTGCCTGCATGATTAAAATCTTTAACAAACTATGCAATGATTGAATGACAAAAATCCTTCCTATGTTTTGTTTAGAAAACAGAAGGTATAGACTGTATTGTAGTGGGAAGACATGAAGAAAACTGATTTTGCACCAAATAGATTTAGCAAAATATTAAAAGGAATCATATAGAGAACAATATCTTTGCGAATTTTGTCCTGCAAAAATACATGTACACGTAAGATTCTCTGAGTGAAAGATAAAATATCATCATTATGAAAACCTCTGAGCTAAAATATGCATTTCAGTACCAAAGATATAAGTACATATCCCAGGTAGCAGAATTTTTTCCTTGACATAGAATTAACACACATACATAGAGAAACATTTTCTCAACTAAAATTGTAAGATATACACAGCAGTGTCTACAGATAATGCCAGAAATTTTAAATATATTAACTATAACATAAAAGTTTGAACAAAATTGTAAACAACTTTAGGAAGAAAATAAGACCATATTGAGGAAAGCATTCCTCCAGAAAAAACAGGAAGAATAAAACAATGTATTAGAAACAAATATGTGTAAGAAAATTGATTTAAGTACATGAATATGTGCCAAGAATAATTACTTTGTTTTCTAAGTTTTAATGATCAGATAGTCAAATAAACAGTGTTATTTTTAAATTTTGCTTTAGCATACATGGATATATGTTGTTTTTAAAAGCAATATTTGTAAAAAGAGTTTTAAATAGAGTTCAATTATTCTTTAGCAAATACAATAGAACTAGTCAATCCATAAGTACATATTTAAAAATCATATCTAATTTTTTTAAGTTAATAAACTTTAGTTTTAGAACCAGGAGCACTTTGTTGGGCTGGTGGACTATCCTCTCCACTGCCAATTCGGCTGCCAATAGGTCAAATCACATCTGCCTGCAGCTGACCTTCATGGGCCCTTTATCTCCTGACTTAACTCTTCTGTGACTTGAGGGCCCAATTCCACTGAAAGCCTTTTTCCCCTACTATGGCTCTTACTTGGGCTGTGAACCCCTGACTGCACACCTTTAAGTCCCCTACCTGGGCCAGTCGAGCCATCACCACCTGTACTGGCTGATCATCATATGGGGCCAGGAGGGCAGACATGGTATCAAAAGTGCACTGGAGGCCTTTCATATGGGCTGTAAATGGCTCTTCATCTAGGCTAATATACTGGGTCTCAAACATCATCTTTCACATACTCACCTAGACTCTCATCTACATCAGATCTAAATAGGTACTCCACTTACTCACAGTCTCTGGCAACTTGCCTGTGTTGTGCCAAACTGTGTGGGCTGTGGCTATGAGCCAGTTAATTAGAGTTTGATTCCCAGCTTGCACATTAGTCATAAGCACATTCTGCAGCTGCTGCTGCAAGAAGGGCACAGTGGTTATACTAGCCAATTGGGTCATTTCAGTCGGTTTCAGTTCAGTATCATCAGCCCAATCATCCCACCAGTGCAACAGCCATGCAGGGACCATGTCACGTATCTTCTGTTTGCATTACTTTGTCAAATCATGTAACTCCATAGGTGTATCTTGAGTTGTGGTGTGGTGAGTGGATTGTCCGGGTCCTACAACCCCTTCCTCAAGGGCCAAAGTTTCCCTTATTTCTACCTGCTGCTTTATCAGGGGGCAGGGGCATAGGAGGGAACCTACCAAACTACTGGAGCAATAAGTCAGAGGAGACTCATTCAGGCTGTGCAAGACTCTGTCGGCAGTGAGTATACATTGCTCTAAATATTCCTGTCACTGCACCCAGTGAATTTCTTACATCAGCTACTGAACATCACAGCTGGCATGGTACACCACCACCAGGAAAATTCAGGCCACCCACTCAGCTGCCTCTCTGTGGGTCCACTACCAGGACATTTGGCTCCAGTACTTCTACCACCCTCCAAACCTCATTTAACTGGGGGTATACCTGTTCCCAACCCTCTGGTGGGGTCCATTTAGCCAAATATCCCACTTCCAGGAACCACAGGGAAGCCAGGGACCATACTTCCTCCTTCTCTCTGAGTTGTTCCTTTTGATGATTGCTCCTCCAGAGGGGTACTACAGGTACTCTAGTACCTCATCCTGATGACTATACCAGTTTTCAGGGGCCCTGTTATGCACAGTTCCATTGTGATTGCAGGGGAGGTTTTGGCAGTGAGATCCCTGGCAAGAAGAAAACACGTAAGTCACCATCTGGAGGAGAACAACAGCAGCTTATTTTACACACCAGTCCCTTATATAGGGTTCCGGGCAACATGGTATACATCATTCCAGTATAAGGTGCACATGCATGTTGCATATTACCTAGTCATGCTTGCATAATTATGTACACATCTGCAGTTGTCTGGGATGACCTGTCTAATCATCCTAATATAACTAAATGCTCACCTGCTGCTGTTATGGGATGAGCAGTCTCCATGACTACACAGGATAAGTTGGGTCATGTCTCATTGCTGGTCTGTACTTTCTCTAGGCTGCACACTATCATAAGAATGTTGTTATGTTATAATTTTCAAATTGTACTTGTCCATGATTGGTTTATAGAAAAGTGACTGAATTTTGTATATTAGCTTTATATCCTGCAATCTTGGTATCCCTGCTTGTTAGTTCCAGAGGTTGCTTTGCCAATTATTTCAGACTTTCCACATAGATGATCATGTCATCTGTATACAAAGACAGTTTTATTTATTCCTTTTCATTATGTATCCCTTTTATTGCTTTTACTTGTCTTACCGAACTGGCTAAGGCTTTAAGCACAATTACCAAAGGCAATGTGGTAAGGGACATTCTTGCTTTGTTCCTATTTCAACAGGAAAGCTTTGGGGTTCTCATCATTAAATCTACTGTTAGTGGTAGAACTTTTTTTTCTTTTTAGGACAAAACTTTTTTCTTTGAGGGAAAGCAAAAGCATCAACGTAACTGAAGCTGAGAAACTGATGGAATGAGCAGAAGAACATGAGGAAGTAATACAAGGATATGTAAGCGAGATAGATGATTGTATAGTGTTGGAAGATATGGTAAATATTTTAGTATTTAATCTGAGTGAATGAGTATAAAAATGACATGATTTGACTTCTATATTCACAGAAGCATGCCAGCTCTTCTGTGGGAAATAGAGTGAAGCGAGGTAATAATAAAGAATAGAGACCAGTTATTATGTCCAAGATAAAAGATAATGGCTTGTTTTATGTTGACAGGAATGTAGGTAGTGACAATGGTGAGAAGGGGGTAGGATAGCATTAAAGACAATGTCAAAAGAATATTCTAATGTCTTTGTTGTGAATTGGAGAGAAAGAGTGAGAGATAAGCCAAGGAAAATTCCAAGGTTTTCACCTGAATGAATAAAATGATGAAATTAGTAGCACCTGTTGCACATAGTTGCAAAGATTCAATAAGATAATGTAGGTAAAAGCCTTGATTTATACTAAGTGCTAAAATACTCAGTATTTCTTGCTTCTTATCTTCTTTCCTTAGACATACATAATTTTTGTGCTATTTTCATACTACATGGGGAATTCTAAATGATTACATCATTAGTTTTTATTTCTTTTTATGATCTTTGTCAAAAAAGGACTAAAAAGCAGGTAGATGACTTGATGGAAGTTGAAGTTGAGTAAAGAACAGAAGTTTAAGGTTGGATTGCAAATTAGTTCAACAGCTATAGAGATAAGTGTGGAGATTCCTCAGAAAAGTGGGAATGGATCTATCATACAATCCAACTGTACTACTCCCGGGTATCTTCCAAAATGGAATAAAATCCGAATTTTATGGAGATTCATGCATATGCATGTTTATAGCATCAAAATTCACAATAGCCAAATTACATACCCAACCTAAGTGTCCATCCACTGATGAATGGATTACAAAATTATTGCTGAGTAGAATCCCCCACACAATGAGATTCCGCTCAACAATACAGAAGAACAAAATTATGTCATTTGCAGGAAAATGTACCTGGAGAACATTATGTGAAGTGAGTTTAGCCAGTTAAAGAAAATGAAGTGTCATATGTTTTCTCTCATATGCAAAAGGTAGGGAGTAATCAGGATACAAGAGAGACTTTAGAAAATGGAGGCGAAATCCCAGTGGAGCAAGGAGGAGTTTAGGGCTAAGTGGAGGGAATTAATAAAGGACTCACTTCCATTGACATTACGTATAAAATTTCCAGTGCCAATCTCAATATCATGTATTGGGGAGAGGAGGGAGCCAGGAAGAAGCTTACCAAGTACTCTATATGTATATGCCCCTATCACTCTGAACTTTATGATGACGTGAGACTACAATGCACCAATAAAATTATATTTTACAAAGAGTCAAATTCAGCAGATAATAAGATTGTCTCCTTTCTGCTAAAATCATGCTAGATGTATAGACATGTTATCTCAATTCTCATAACACATCTTTGATAGCAATGTTACCATACCACTTTATAGGTTAAAAAATACTGAGACTTACAGAGGTTTACAAATTCATTCAGGGTCACAGAGAAGCAGGACTATGATTTGAATGAAATAGTCCTTTACTCCACCATTTGTCTTTATGAAAACTTGGTTTCCATTCAAGTCTGTTCATCTCTTATGGCACATTTTTAAGAACACAAAATAATCAGTATGAGGAGTCACATTTACTTTACATATTCCTTCTAGGGTGCTTCTTGACCAGTTTTCTATTATAACCATGTGAATCAATTCTGTGGCATCTCAGATTTCATACCATATATATTTCTTTTCACTTCCAATTTCTTTTCTATGGAATTTTCTCTTTTTTCCTCACCAGGAAAATAATAGTTGTAATTGTCATATTGCAGAGTGATGAGATACCTACCTCCTTTACAAGCATATAAGCTTCCTCAAAGAGGGAATTATTTCTGGTTTCCAGATCTGCTTCACTACCAGACATATAAACTCAGAATAATGGCATACTGATGTATAAATAAAAGAAACCCTCAAAATCCACATGGAGTACTTGAAACTGTACCACAAAAGCTTTCCTGATGCCTTGAGGCTAGGCAGGGGAAAAAAGAAATCTTAGGACTTTACGATGCCTATCTCTGCCAAGTAGTCACTCAAAAATGATTGCATCTAGACTTGAAGAACTTCTTGAGGGGGATATTGTTCACTTCCAGGAATTAGAAAATGTCAGATCAGGTAAAGTAAATGGCACTGATCTTCCTTCCCTGTCCTGTACCTAGTCCATCTGGAAATCAGATCAGGTAAAGTACCATGGGGTGGCACCCTGTGGTGTCTGGTGCTGTGTGCTGTTAGGACCCTCTCTGTGTGCTGGGACAGGCTCCTCAGGAATGCTGCACTTTACCTTTCTATCCTAGGCTTGCATCTGACAGGAAAAACTGCTGATATTTCAAAACCTACTTGTTGAAGCAACAAGTAGAATAAATCAGGATACCCTATAAGCATTCGCTGCCTTTGATTGTGTGTGTGTGCGTGTGTGTGATTTGCATGTGACTAATATGTAAAGTGTACTATCTTTTCTGCTCTGGTTATGGCATAATAGCCTACTGTGTCCTGACCCTCTTAGAGAGTAAAGCAAAGGACTCCTCTTGCTGGTTGTAGATAAGTCGTACCCAATTCTTATCACCAGCAGAGGTGATGATGAGATTTGGGAAAGCAGAGTGGGATAAAAGACATCGAGTTCAGAAAGGTGAGCAAAGAAAGAGACTATGCCAGAGACTTAATGTAAATACCTGACAGGTCCCATATTTCTCCTGTTTCAAATTATGCCTTGAGGAGGTCACTTCATCTTGGCTAATGCTTTTGTTTGTGTTTGTCACACACACACACACACACACACACACACACACACATACACACACACACACACATAACCTGCAAGTAGCAGAGGCCTCAGTTTGAGGTCAGTAGGAAATCAAAAGGACATAATAATGCCTCTGACTCCTTCTCTACCTCCCCAGGAAAAATTTACATGTAAGGAATGGAGAATGAGATATCTGTACTGTGGGACTTTAAGGAAAGAAAAAATAATACCAAGCAAATTTGCCTGTGAGTTAATTAACCCATACTTTATTTTTAAGAATATGTTAAAGGAAGGACCCTAGGACTTAAAAAAAAAAAAAACTCTCATAAATTCAAAAGCAGATTTCTTCATCACTGTAAGCACCACACCCACATAGAAACTTAATATTTTCAAATGAATCAGAATAAAACATAATTGTGAATATGACAAAAATAATAGCTAACCTTTATGAAGCAATAGAAAACATATCAATCGCCAAGCATTTGATGTGTGATTCCTTAAACTAACTGTGATTGTTTAATAGTGCACATTAGTCAGTCCTCACCATAAGGCTATAAGGTGGGTGATTATCCCTCATTTTTACAGATGAGAAAGCTGAAATGCTGAGAGGCAACATTACTTTTCCAGAGCCATACAAAGGGTAAGTAGATGGACACTCAGGTTACCTTCAGTCCAAAAACACAAGAGTCACTAACAGATTGTTGTAATCCAAAAATGTTACAAAAAGTTACAGGCATCTATTGAATGTTTTTTTGATTTTAAAATAATTTTGGTTTTGAAAACAATTAGCATACCCTTATAGCAAATATTCAAACCACTTCAGGATAAAGAGAAATAAACATCATCTGAAAATCCACCATTAAGAGATAATTAATGTTTGGGTGAGCATTTTTAAACATTTCTCTATGGGAGTATACTGAAATATGTACAAGACTTTATTTAAGTGGGGTAATACTGAACATACTGTTCCAAAATCTGCTTTATTTTTCACTTGGCAATATGTTACAGGCAACTTTCCATGTCAATAAATACAGACTTGCATCATCATTTTTAATTGCAGCATAATTAGATTATCACAATATTATCAAAAAATGTCAGAAATTGTGCATTCCAATCTCCAGTCCAGTGTAGAAGTACTTGAGATAACTTCTCTGGCTGAGAAGTATGTATGGTTTGCTGAATGCTATCATTCAAATATGACACTCTTAATGATGAAAGATTTTAGTCAGATTTCCCATTTCTATATCTTTCACCTGCTAAAATCTATGTCAATAATATTAAACCCAGCTATTATAACTGCTTTCTCTTTTCTCAGTCGATCCTTCCAAAAGGTAAATCCCTACTTCTATCTTCCTCACAAGTCAGAATTTCTAAACCTTTTACCAAACTGAACACTTTCCTTCAGAAATGCTTAGATAAGTATATGACCTAAACACAGCTCTTCATTCGTAGCATGACCAGCATAGAATACAATGGTGTTTTCCAACCCAGAGATTTGGACATCTTTATTCTCCTAATATAGTGTAACACAGAATGCTTTAAAGGAATGAACAGATGGTTGGGAGTTTTATAGAACTGGAATTAATACTATGAATGTCCATGGAATCTGTTTTTCATGAACCTCCATAAAATAAATAAAATATAACATTTGTGAATTTTTCAGACATGCCAAGGCAGTAAAATGAATGGTAGCATTTGTTTAAAGAAGTATTTGTTTGTACATATGGGAAAGTACATATTCTGAAGTTAAGACAAAACCCTGAAGACGTCATTGATTCTTCCACAGAGGCTGATCAAAAGACATTCAATTCCTCTTCACCCAACGTTGCTATGATTTCACATCATTAATTATAGGCCCACAAATTTCTAAAATCTTGACCAATATTATATTGTATATATAGTACAAATGAGAGAAGACTGTATTTGCAAGAATATATATGCAAAATAGTGCTGTAAGCAACTTAATTTAATGGTGAAAGCTTTCACAGAACACTTGATCAGGTAGCTCATACAAAGAAATAGAGACAAACATGAGGGACCATGCTTCAAAGTCAGGGGCCAAGCTCCCTTCTCAGAACTAATATGAAAGTTGCTGTTGAGTTTTGTTGCTATCTAGAAGACAGCTGAGTGTCTGGCTTGAGTAATTAAAATGCTAATTGGAAATTCACCATTCATCAGAGGAAATTGCAATGAGTCAATTTTCTTTTCTTTCTGTCTTTTTTTTAAGTGTTTTTTTTTTTTTTTTTTTCTGGTGATAGCAGATGTTGAGGTTGTGAATCCATTGTGTGTCCTAGATGTAGAGAAATCTTCCATTCAAGCTGGAATTTCTCCCCCTATATTTTTGTTGATTGTCTACTTAAATTAACCTTCCCTAATGAGACGGAGATTCGATGGCTATGTCTGTAATTTACTGGCTGTGAAATTAGTTAGTCTGGATAATTCATCCCATGGGTGACAAGGGTGAGATCACAGAGTGAACCACCAGGTGAGAATGAAGAATGTAAAGAAAGGCTCTTCTGCTTCTATGGACACGTAATTTAGATGCAGAGGCTAAGAGGAGAATGCATGTGGCAAACCCAGCATCTAAGTGACCTCAATTTATCTTCAGTCCACATCCATGCCCAACACATCCCAATGGAAATTTAGCTGGGTTATATCTACTTCTTAGAGTATGAAACCACCAGATGTCAGAATTGGTGTACAATAACTGTGATAAAACTTCCATCTTGGGCAAACAATAAAACCTAGCTTAGGGAAAGAGATAGACTAGCAGTGGAGAGGTAGGGTATTTAAGTTATTAATACTTATTTTTGCTGAATATGAACTGACTTACTCTAGAAGATTATCATCTTAACTCCTTCCTTTGAACCTCTGCATAAGACTTTGGGGATTAGCTTATTACTGAAGTATCCATGTTTTGTTCCAGGAAGCTCTAAGTAGAAATTCTTTGAGGCTTGAAAAGGAAAATATAAAATTTTATAAGTAAAGGAATATATAAACACTAACTTTAGCTGTATATCTACTACAGGGCTTCTTGGAGTTTATAGTAAGTTAATCACTTGCAAGTCTTCAAGATGGGATAAAGGTATGCACTTCTCTGAACATTACTGGCCATATTATTAAAGAATAATGTTTCCCAATAATATTCATTCTAAATATGGATTGCTAGAATATTTTCTATTTCCAATGAAAAGAATGAAGTGCAAAATGGTTATAAAATCAATTGATAAGATGAACACTGCCCTCAATTCAATGCAAGGGATTTGTACAATCCCCCAACCTGTCTCTAGTCAGATATTTGTGAAACATCTAGATGGAAGTCAAAAAATGCAAGACCATGAACAAAAATGAGAATTGGGTAAACGAAAAGAGAAATACAGAACAACTGCTAATAAAGTGTCCATCTTTGTTTTGCTTAACTTGATATATAGACAAAAAAGTGGTGGGCAATCCTACAAACCGCAAGTTAGACTAGTTAGACTGATTAGGTCCCTGGGGCAGATAATTATAGTACAGACATACAATTGGCAGTGTAAGTCCTGATAGAAAAAGCTAGAGGTGATTCTTTGGAAAAATTAAGACATTCAGTAACTCCATTCTATATGGAGGAAATTATAAAGCCCTTTGAATACATGGGAGACCTTGTATGCTCATGGAGATCTGAGATACCCTAAAGTTTCACACTGAACTGATCCCTAGGCTGAAAAAAACGTCTAAGTATTAGAATGCCCCATTCAAATTTTTTTTCTTTCTCTATTTTTATTTTATTTTATTTCTTCCTCTATTTTTAAGCTTCTGGATTTTGAGGAAATTTCCATCAAAATATTAGTTTTGCATGAACTACAGGAACAGAGACTTCTAAGACCATATCTGATAAGAAATTGTCTTTGCAAAAATATTGTGGAAAGATCACTAAATAGTGGATGATATAGCCTTCTTCATTTTTATTTTTATTTTTTATTTGTGTGGTGCTAACGATTGAATCCAGGGTCATTCTACCTCCAGTTAACACCTCAGTCCTATTTTATTTTTATTTTGAAACTGTGTCTTGTTACATTCATGAATCTCACTACTTGCTGAGGCTGTCCTCAAATCTGTAATCCTCCTGTCTCAGCTTCCCAAATATAGTTGTTAGAGATGTGTGAACCATCATACCTGGCTGATATAGCTTTTGATCATCATTTAAAAGAAAGAGAGAGAGAGAAATTACCATCCCTAACAAGAACAAAACAGAAAAATAGAGGTAAAGGGAATCTGATTTTGAGAGTTACATATGTAAATATTCATTATTCAATAAGAAAAAAACAAATAAAGATACAAAATTAGCCAGTAAAGTATGACATATTGAAAGAAACAAAATAAATCTACAAAAACCATTGCTGAGGAATTTTAAACATAGGCCTCACTAGAAAAAGGCTTAAAATAGCTTTCATATATGTTCTCAAAAAGCTGACTAAAAATATAGAAGAAACTAAGGAAAATAATGAAGAAATCAAATAATAATAGCAATGATCATGTAAAAAGTACATAAAAGTCACAAATTCTGAACCTGAAATTTGAAAAGAAATACAAAAACAAACTCTGAAGTACATAAAATCATTAGTTCAATAATAGATTTGAACAGGCCACAAAAAAATCACAAAATAAGACAATTACAATTATTAAATTTGGGCCGGGCGTGGTGGTGCATGCTTGTAATCCCAGCATTTGGGAGGCTGAGACAGGAGGATCTGGGTTCGTGGACAGCCTCAGCTACCTAGTGAGGCCCCCCGCAATTTAGTGAGACCCTGTTTCAAAATAAAGAATAAATATAGGGCTGGGGGTATAGCTCAGAGGTAGAATGCCCCTGAGTTCAATCCCCAGTACCACACAAAAAAGAAATTATTAAATCTAAATAACAGAAATAAAATTAATAAAGGAAAGTGATCAGAATAAAAATTATTTTGGACACTACACAGTAGACCAACATAAACACTGTGTGAGTGCCATTAGACAAAGGAAAAGAAAGAATATTTGATGAAATAATGTCCAAAATATATACAACACATGAATCTACAAATCAAAAAAGCTTAATGAGTTCTGATAGAATGACCTCAAGAAGATCCAACCACAACAATTATAATTCAGTTATGAAATGTGGCATGAAATAATTGTGAAGGCATCAAGAGAGTCTTAGCTAGGCATGGTGGTAAATACCTGCTATCCCAGTACTTAGGAGGCTGAGACATGTGGATTGCAGGTTCAAGGCCAATCTCAGCAATTTAGAGAGACACTCGGCAATTTAGTGAGATTCTGTTTCAAAATCCAAAGGGCTGGGGTGTAGCTCAGAGGTAGAATGCCTCTGGGTTCAATTACCAGTGGAGAGAAAAATAGAGAGCATCTTGTATTATCATATATGAGAGCTTCTCAATAAAAAAAATAGCTGCTTCTCATCAGAAACCTCAGTGGCCTAGATATTTAAAGTGTTATGAGGAAAATAAGACCAATCACAAATTCTATATCTAGAAAAAACACCTTTTAAACATGAAAGATAGATTAAGACGTTTCCAGATCAAGAAAAGCTGAGGGAATATATTACGACTAGACTTGTCCTATAAGAAACACTAAAGGGAATACTTTAGATGGAAATAAAAGGACACTAGAGATTAATTTGAAGCCATATGAAAACATAAATATCTCTGATAAACGTAAATGCATGGGCATATGTAAGAGACAGTGTTAAAGTATTTTTGGTTAGTACTTCTGATATTTATTTTCAATATGATTTACTAGACAAATGCATAAAATTTATAAATCTGTGATATTGGGCACACAATTTGCCAGCAGCCAACCAACACCAAGTTTATAATATCCCTGGGGTTATCATCCAACTATCCAACTGCCTGGTGACAGATTGATTGCTTTGTATTGCTTCTATCATGGAAAGAACAGTGTTTTTTGTTCTTAATGGAATAATTTGTTCAGGATATGGATCTCCTTCCCTGGATGCAATGTTTCTACCAAATCTGCCACTAGTAGAATCAAAGAATGCTATACTCACTATTACATTAATCTACATAGCATGATCAAGGAACACACTTCACAGCAAAAAGAAGTGTGTTTATGAGCAATGCTAATGAGGTTCCCCAATCTTACCATGGTCCCTGCCATCCTGTTTCAGCTGGCTAGATAGAAAGGCAGAATGGTCTTTTGAAGATTCAGTAACAGTACCAACTAGATGCCAACACCATGCAGGGCTGGGGCAGTGTTTCCCAGAAGATTGCATATCTCTGAATCAGTGTCCAAATTATAGTACTGTTTCTTCTACAGCCAGAATTCACAGGAATCAAGGCAAACAGATAGCAGGAGAACCCCTCAACATGAGCCAGAATTCACAGGAATCAAGGCAAACAGATAGCAGGAGAACCCCTCAACATGTATCATTATGACTCACTAGCAAAAATTTGGCTTCTTGTGTCCATACATTAAGCTCTGCTGGACTAGTGATTATAGCTCCAGAGGAAGGAATACATCCATCAGAAGATACAACCATGATTCCACTTCCCATGCCTCTTACTCAGCAGGCAAAGAAGGAAGCAACTTTGCTGACTGGAAATAGATCCTGACCATTGAGAGAAATAAGATTACAGCTTGGACTACTTCCTCATGTTGGAATTAAGAAAGAGTGTGTCTGGAATATAGAAAAGAACCCTTACAGAGTCTCTTAGCATTAACATGTGTATGAATAGATTAATAAAAAAAGAGCTATGAAAGTCCAAATAAAAACTTCTGTTGTCTCATTCACTTTGGAAATGAGCCATAGGAGGGACTCTAGATGAAGAAAGAGAAACTTTAGATAAGCAAAGAAGGCAACCTAACTGAAGGTGATGGGGGGGAACACCCTAATGCATATGATATGCATTCACAAACATATCAAAGTCAATCACTAAGCTGAACATGAGAAGGAAGGAGGGGGGGGGAATGGGATGCAAATTGGGGAAGGGTTAAATGAATGCTATGTGCATGTATGCCTCTACCAGCTTGTACCTCATTAAAATGTATGATTACAATGCACCAATAAACAATTAAAAAAAATGAATGTCTGCATCACCCCACAATGAAGAGAACAATGGCCATCTGAGGTATCTGCTGAAAGCAAATGTTACATAAGATTAGCCATTTACAGAAATAGAAGAGCTATATGCTTTCTTGCATATGCAGAAACTAGGGAGTATTCAAGATACAACAGAAACTTTAGATAATGAAGGAGAAATCCCATTGGAGCGACAGAGGGGTTTAGGGAAGGCTGGTGGGTAGAAGAGAATTAATAAAGGAAATGTTTCCATTGAAATTATGTAAATGTGTGAGAACACCAATGACAATCTCAATGTCTTGTATGGGGAAGAGGAAGGAATGGGGAGGGAACTGGAGGAGGGGGGGAGGCTCACCAAGTGCTGTGTGCATATATGCCCTTATCACTACATTGAAATGTGAGACTACAATGCACCAGTAAAAGTATATACAGAATCGGTAGTGAAAGGAGATAGTTAAAATTCTACCCAGCACCATATGGCCAGTTACAGAAAGGAGAACTATAATTTTCGTAAGTACATCTGTTTTATATTTTGTTGTCAACATATTCATATAAAATGACAAAGAAATACTCATGACCAATGAGAAATGTTTGTTTCTATAACTGGTCACATAATCATATTATACTACATGTAAAACCCTTGTCTTCTTTCCTTATTCCTTTATCATGTGTCATAAGAATAATTGGCACTGTATCATAGTATTTAACTATGATTAATTTTACATCACAGTATTTGATGTGATCTTTGTTTTAATCGAGTGCAGGCAGGGAAAAGCAAACATTAGTGAAGGATTTTACCTCTTCTTCTAGAAAAGAGGTTTGTGCCTCCGTTTTATCCATAGAAAGTAGTTGTATTATATTAGACAGAACTATGACCTATTTATTTTCTTCATCTTCAGATTCAACATGGTTTAAGGAGATCCTTAGGTGTGCCACATTGATTAGGGTGGAGTTGTGGTTAACTGACTGGGCCTCCGAGTGTCCAGATATCTGGCCAAATATGTTTCTGGGTATGTTTGTGAGAGTATTTTAGGATGAGTTTAACATTTAAATTGATAGATGGAATAAAACAGATTGCTTTCCCTAAGGTGGGTAAGCCTTATCCAATAAATTGAAGACTCGAACATAATAAAAAATGCTGATCCTCTCTAAAAAAAAAAAAGGAATATCTCCTACCTGACAGCTTCGGAACTGGAATGTTGTTTTATTGCTGCTTTTGAACTCAAACTGAAACAAAGGCTCTCCATGGTCTTGAAGGTCTTGAAGCTGCTAATCTTTGGACTAGAACTATGCAACCTGCTTTATTTATTATTTATTTATTTATTTATTTATTTATTTATTTATTTATTTATTTATTTATTTATTGCTGTACTGAAGATTGAATTCAAGGGTCTTCTACCTTGGAGCTACAACCTTCAACCTTTTTAAAATTTTTATTTTGCAACAAAGTTTCACAGAGGCTGGCCTTGAACCTGCAATCCTCCTGTCTCATCCTCCCAAATACTGAATTTACAGGCATGCACCACAGTGCCAGATATCTATATTTTTTAATATCAGGTGATTATCATGACCTCAGACTCAAGCAGCTATTACACGTCTTTCTACGCCAATTCACAAGACACAGGTGAAACAACTGATAGATGCTATGCTTCTTACATAAGCTTTAGGTAAATCATTTTGAAGCTAAATCTGAGTGCTTATGTTAAAATGCTTCCAAATGAAGAAGAAACCTCCCTATTTTCAAGCACCCATGACTATATTCTAGATGCACTTGATTTTTAGCTCCTGAGTCCTGTCTTCTAGACTCTTTTCCCTGTATACACACCTATAGTTAAAAAAACAAAAAACAATAAATATACTGTGTCCCTAAGTACAGCTGAATGTTCAGCTTCAATGTTGCTCCTGGACAAAGTTTGAGTGAGGTGTGAGCACTATTTTCATGAGGTGTGAGGGGGGTGACTGACTCTGGATGGAACCAGAAAGAGGTGGAGAGAATTAAGCTCAATAAATGACTGTCTATGAAATATGTATAATTTATCCCATAACTTGCTGATATATATATGCATATATATATATTTACTGTACGTATTTTACAAGCATTCATTTTTTAATCAATGGTCTTAAAACCATTGATAATTTTCAAGAGTTATAGCCACATTCCAGATTCTAAAGCCAAGAATATGTATATATGTATGTATTTTTATATACACATCCACATTCATTATATATATTTACAATGTATACATATAGATGCATACACATTATGCCAATACTTAACACATTTTAATTATTTAATTCATGGGAAAAGTTTGGTATATAGTATGTACTTTTCAATGTTAGCTAATTTTATTAAATATAGTATTATAATGTATAATTCAAGGCACCTAAATAGTTTGATCACTGCTCTATTGTCAGAATCTAAATTGTTTCTCATATATGATATACAAAAATCAATTCATGTGTTTGAGTGTGGCTTTAGAATAGAGCAGTTATATATCTGCAAATTTGGGATAACATGTACACACATATACCTTTATGAGTGTTTGTGCATATATATATATGTGTGTGTATATATATATATGTGTGTGTATATATATATGACTTTATGAGTGTTTGTGTATATATACATATATATGTGTGTGTGTATGTGTTCATGCTGAGTATACATACATAGACATGTATATGTAGACACACATGCATACATATATTCTATTGATTTATATTTTTATTTAACTTTTATCTATGTGCCTGCTTTTGGGTTTCTGTCTTATATGCATACATATTTTATTAAAATATTTAGAGCATTTATGACCCTTGGATTAAGAATCTTTATTTATATAGACAAGCACCTCATCACTGCCTAAAAACAGTGATGAGTCTCCAGTCACTGAAGATAGTCACGTGTCATTGTGGCAGAAAACTAGTGAGGATAATGTTGAGAATAATTTCACTGTTAAGGGACACATTGGAACTATAATATCCTATAATGCATTGTTCAAGCTTTTGAAGATATTTCTATCCATCTACCTATTTATCCATCTATCCACTCATCTATCCATCATTAATTCATTAAATCAATCATTCAAACAAACAAAAGTAATGGAAATTCTTAGCTAAAGAGTTTGCAGATAAAAGCAATGTTTTGTCTTGAAATTCTTAATTCTGTAAGTCCTCAATAGTCATCCTTAATGAAGAAAGTAATAGTTAATGTTGCTGAATAACTCAAGTGCTACATTGGAAAAAGGAGATCAAGATTTCTTTCAATTCTGAGACTTTGCCATTCTATGATGCAGAATTTATTGGAATGTTAAGGAAATAATGTAAGTAGAATTTTGCTGTAGAGGTCATGCTTTATGTGAGACAAAGGTATAAAATATGGGTTATATATTATTAGGACTAAAATACTTCTATAATGTATGCATGAAAATACTGTT
>PVLC010035226.1:0-16452 GCA_004027655.1 Graphiurus murinus | reverse complement strand
GCAGTCTTTATAAATGTCTTGTGGTGTGATATACTTTTTGAGAGGGGACAACTCTGGCTTTGAACATAAACCCATCCCTGGTGCCCATGCACCTGCTCCTGGTGACGCAGCTGTGCTTGGAGGGTCCTGAGGCTCTTGCATCCCAACTCTACCTGCTGGGATCTCCCTGCCTGGCCCCTCATGGCCTCTCCACACCTACGTCCAGCACAGTAGGAAATGGCTCCATGCTGTCCTCAAGGGGCACCTTCAGCAACACCATGACCTCTGACACCCTCACTTTGGAGGAGTGGGGCTCTATTACTAACCCTTTCTGTTCATCAGGGAGACCCCACGCAAGGATAACAATGACCACCAGGGGGCGCTGTCCTGGATGGCAGTCTCCCTGATGGGGGTCACTCTCTGTGCAGAGGGAGACTGTCATCTCCTTTAGGTTCCTCAGGTGGAGGATCAGCCTGAGAACACCCACAGGTACAGGCAGGCGCTGCTCAAAGCCAGTGCTCCATCAGCCTCTCAGAACGAGCCTGAGCACATAAGCCTGAGGATGAGGACTCCAGGCATGGTCTAAGGTGTCACTCTATTCCTGCACCTAGTGCTTTGTGTTGCCCATGCTGACCTCAGCCTGAGTCTGAGACTTGATGTGTCATCAGAACAAAAGCACACTTTTATATGAAGGGACATGACTCTGCCTGCTGGTGGGTCCCCCTGTTCTCCCAGCACCTTGAACCCTGCAGGTGTGAGGGAAGAGCCCCCTGCACCAGAGAGGGTCAGCCCATCTGAGCCCCATGAGGTCAATGCAGCCCACTCTGTGTCCTGACGTGGAGAGGAGGGTCACTCTACACCTGCATCCCGGCAGGTCCTCACAGGCCATACCCACGGGGATGCTCCACATAGAACACCAGGAACAGAAGCAGATGCTGACCTAGGATCTGGACCAGGCTGGTTGGAGCCTAGGGTCCAGTGTCTGCCTCGATCCTCTACCTGGTTCTCCTGGTGTGGGCACCTCTGCCCCTCCTGTCATTCCTCACCTATGCAGGTAGGCTGCATGGAGGAGGGACAACTCTTCTTAAAGGACTGGGGGCTCCATGGTGAATGACTGCTGCTGCTGAGGTCATGCATCTGCCGCCTGGCCTGGTCAGCATCGCTCTAGACTCCCCTCTGTGCTGGCATGGGCAGGCCAGGGGTTGTCCTGAGCCAGCAGGGCATGTGCAATCCTGAGGAGGACTCTGAGGCCACTAACAAGGCCCAGAGACACCACGCCAGAACTCAGACCTGTGCAGTGCTGCCTCGCAGTGCCTCCCCCAATGAGAGCTATGGTCTGTATTTCACCCCACCTCAGGCTGGTTCCTGGGACTCATTTATACCAGACATGGAGGTCTGGAAATCAGGACATCACATTCAGAACTCGACAGGGCAGAGAGCCTGGAGTGTTAACTTTGCACGGATTCCAATTGGGGTTCTCTGGAGCTGCCGATAGGCATCAGGTAGCTCTGGTTACTGAGGCAACAGCAAGCAGGTGAGCTGTTTCAACTGCATGAGAGATAAGCAGGCTTCTGCAGGATGCATCTTCACCCAGAATGGACAAGGTGATTTCCTGCTGGGCCCCAGCCTACTGGTCACCTTTCCTTCTTGATGGCCTGCCACATGGAGTACAGACCTGAGGTCAGAAACAGAAAGATGCACCACTGCACCTCCCCAGCGTGCATGCCATTTCCCTGTGGGGAATGCATATGTCCTGCTGGGTCTGTGACTCTACGTGTGTGCAGCCTGTGGGTACACCTCACACACCCATAAAGCACAGAGTAGATCCACCCGGGCAACTGACAAGGTGGAGAGGAAGAAACGAGCCTGAGGCAGAAGAGAGGCCTGAGCTGGGTCTGGCTCGCTTGGTGTCAGAGGCTGTGTCAGACTTTGTCTCCTCTGTTGTCTGTGGCAGCACTACTTCTTGTCCTCAGGGAGAGCCTGGCTCCTGCAGCCCATTCTGCTGTACTCTACTCTTACCACACTGTTGGGGTGATCACTGGGGTACGGAGTGTACTATAGTCTCATGAAAACTTCTATGCTTTAGTGTCCCTGTGACTTCAACTGAATCTTAAACCAAAGTGATCTGCAATTGGGTTCAATCAAGTGTCTTAAAATACATGTCAGGGGTTACAACTAATGTATGTTTTGTCAATATCTGAACTTCAGATACTTACATGATAAGCCCAGAATCATAAGTGCAGAGAATTCCTCAAGGAAGAGTTTTACATGTACAGGAACCTGACAACATAGCAAATAAAAAACCCAGTGAACTCTGCATATTTCCTTTTGGGAGATCCTTGTGAAACCTGCAGGACCTGAGCGCCCCCTGCTGGTCCTGGGCGCCCCTGCAGGAGGTTTGTGTCTGGGCTCACACTGAGTTTCCCTCACTGTGTCTCTTGCACAGTAATACATGGCCGTGTCCTCAGCTCTCAGGCTGTTCATTTGCAGGTGCACCGTGCTCTGTGAATCATCTCTGGAGATGGTGAATCTGCCCTTCACAGATGCTGCATACTCTGCTGTGCCACCGTTGGCTTTGTTTCTTATAAAACCAACCCACTCCAGCCCCTTCCCTGGAGCCTGGCGGACCCAATTCATGTAGTAATCACTGAAGGTGAATCCAGATCCCACACAGGAGAGTTTCAGGGACCCTCCAGGCTGCACCAAGCCTCCCCCGGACTGCACCAGCTGCACCTCACACTGGACACCTGCAAACACAGAGACATCCTGGTCAGGAAACTGCCACACATCCACTGTGTCTCTCACTCATGTCCACTCACACTCAACATCTCTTGTTCCCCATAAATTACCTTTCAAAAGAGCAACAAGGAAAACCCAGCTCAGCCCCAACTCCATGGTGAGTCCTCTGTGTTCAGTCCTGATCACTGAATGGGGTCACCTGGGATGCAGGGCTGGGCTCCTCTCCTGAGCTGCAGGGTGAGGCCTGGGCTGGTTTTCATGAGCAGAGGGAGGTCCTATTTGCATTTCCTTCCAGTATAAAGTAATATTTAGTGTCGGTTGGCTCATACAGAGCTGTGCCTATGTAAGCACAATTTGATAATAAGGAGGTTTGGGAATTTTTTTAAAATTATTTCTTGCACCATTAAATTCTTATCTCATTTTCACATATGTACACAATTCGTGTCATATGGTGTCAAATATATCTGTAGCTTACAAATGGAAAAGTCTACTTACTGAGGCATAGAGGACTTATGCTTGTGACTCAAAGTTTACAAATAGTAGAACAGATGTAAAACAGAGTGTAACTCTCTGTGGTCATGAAAATGTAATGATTGAAGACATTATGGGAATTTCTAGAGAGGTTTTATAAAAAAGTAAATGAGAGCTGCCACATCATTTGGCAAACTCACTACTGGGTGTGTATTACATGAAATGACATAATTTTGTAAAAGGTATTACACTTCCATGAGTACTGCAGCACTATTCAAAATGGCAGAGACAGGGAATCAACCCAGGCTAACACTGATGGAATGATGCATGAAGAAAATGTGGTATATGCACAAGATTAAATATTTACCATTTCACCATAAAACATGTGAAATCCTGCCACTTGCTGCCACATGGAGGACCCTGGAGGATATTAGTTGAAGTGACACGGTGAGCTGCAGAAGGAGGAATTCCACACGACGTCATTCACACGTGGAGTTGATCTCATAGATGTGGAGACTAGAGTGGTGGATTCCAGACTGTAGGTCATTATAGGGGAGGATATGGAGAGGTTGGTCAATGGTTCTTGTGTACAGGTGGGCTGGACGATTAGGCTCTGTGTTGTATTGATCACTAGGATGAATGTTGGCAATAATGATATCCAAAATATCCAGAAGAGAAGAATTTGAAAGGTAACATTCGAAGGATATGATGAACTTCTGTGGTGATGGGCATGATTTTTTTCTGATTTGATAAATGCATGGTCTCTTGCTGTGTTAAAACCTCACAGAGTAAACATCAATGTGAACTACTATTATACATCAATTAAAATAAAACTGAAAACACAGCCATTAGTTGTTGCATTGATTCCCACATGGCTCAGAGCTGCCAGCTCACCAGAAACTTAAATACTTCTGCTGCTGCCACTGCTACCTGTTCCCCATTCACTAAGTCAGGCCCAGGAACTCAAGGTCACTGGGGAAAACCACCCCTCACACCCTGCAGCAACATGAAATGGTCTCAGCTGTGAGAATGATCCAGAAAGAAAAATGTCAGTGTAATCCTTATATGTTGATGTGAGAGGGAAAAGATTGGAACAATGTGTTAAATATTGAAACCAAGGCCTGCATTGTTGAGTTGCAATTTATAGTAAAATCCTGAGTAGAGTCACAAACACTTTATTTCATGTGTGTTAATAGAGTATGCCATTCTTTATCAAGAAATGGAATCAATGCAGCGGGAAGAATCTCTAAAGAAATCACAGTTCTGAAAGCGATGGAAGCCATGAGTTTGTGCAGACCAAGTGTGTTTGAGGTGGGTCTCTGGCAGCCAGGCCTTCACTCCTTGGGGCTCTTGGTGGCTACACTGCCCTGTAAAGTACCACACTGTGGAAACACCTTTGAGAGAAGCACTGGTCAAAGTCTTGGACCTCAAAAACCCCAAATTCATAATCCAAATGTGAAAAACTATGAGGAACAATGCTGATAAAGTCTTAAATTTTTATTTAAAATCTAAAGATCAATATTTCAAAACCACAGGTGCATGAGATTAAAATTCTGAAGTTATAATTCTGAACCTCAAGTCTTTGAAGTTGAAATTCCCATAGGGAGACACTTATCACATAGTGGTGGTAAGCAGATGGATTCTTGTGAATCGAGTCATGTTCTTCGGTTGTGTGCAGGACACTGACAAATGTTGTGTTCTGATGCTACTTATGCTCCTTCACACACATCACCAGGTTTACTCCAGTAAATGCTCTTTCTGAGCTCTTGAGAGAATAAACAGTGTTTCACCGCATCAGGGACCTTCTGAACCAAGACCAATTGCTGATTTTGGAAGTTGCTCTGGTGTTACAAAGCACATCACATGGGAATGCATCCTTTCTCAGGAGTTTGGCAGGAGAAGAATATACATTTCTTATACTTATCACAAATCTACCAAGAAAATGCATGGTTTACTTAGAATAACTGATACAATTTTAGTGGTGTGTGTTCCACTGGAGATTGAACCCAGGGACCTTGTATATCTAAGGCACACTTCCAGTCCTCTTTTATTTTGAAAAACGGTCTATATGACAGAAGGCCTGGCTGACTCACAGAGGCTGGCCTCAAACCTACACTCCTAGTATCACAGGCTCCCAAGCACTGGGATTACAGTCCTGCACCACAAAGCCCATTTCAGATAGGATTTTAACAGTGCCGCCGGGATCTTCTTCTTCTATTTTTTTTTTACAATTTCTATTTATTTTTGTGGTACTGAGGATCAACTCAGGGGCACACAACACAAACTCACAAACTATATCATCAGTTGTCTTTGTCATTTATTCTGATGCACTGTCTCACTATGTTTTTCAGGCTAGCCTTAAACTTGTGATCCTCTAATTCAGCCTCCCCAGGTACTGGGATTACAGGAATAACACCATACCCACCCACTCTTCTTTATAAATCATAATCATACAATTCCTTTCTAGTTGGTATCAAACATGTTAAATTTCAATACTTTTTACTATAAAGCACGTGAGAAATGTAAAAATTAGCAAGCACATATTTGAAAATTTGGTGGAGATCACATTCGAAAATCAATTTCAATTGAATTATAAAACTATTGAGAAACACTCATGTTTTGGTTCCATGAAAATATATTAAAGGAATTTCAATATGGTACCAAGAAAGTCTGTTTTTACCATTAATCATAAGGAACTTGACCAAAAATTAAAATGAAGGTATTTCCCACAGGCTATGGAAATGAAGAAAACCTCACATTAAATCAATTTAATATTTTCTAATAATTGCCTAATTTGATGTATAAAGTGGGCTAGTAAGCATTCGGCTATTTTTATAAATTGCTAAATCAAAAATAAGGCAAGGTGGAAATAATAGAATTTAGCAATCGTTACTACTTTATAGGTGAGTATATTTTTGTGATAGCATTGTTTGTGGAACAGTTGATTTTATAAATATGAAGTTTTTATTCATTCGGGACTTCAAATTCTGGTGTTATGTGGGATTATGGCACATACCCACTTCGAACTGTTCCTATTAGACATTTTTATTCAGACACTTCTACAGTAGGCCCAGAAGAATAAAAAATAGAACTCTATGGGGAAAAGTGTTGTGAGGCAGGAAGTACAAATGAAAAAGGAAAAAGAAATCCAGTAATCTCACTGTGCATCTGTTTTACTTTTCACTGATCATAGGCACCACCTGTAAGTGCTGACCTCCTGCTGCAGGTCCTGACATCCTCCTGAAGTTACAGGGCGTCCTGTCCCCTGCATGTCCTGAGCATCAGCTGCAAGATGTTGAGTCTCCTCGCTATTACTGAGCGCCCCCTGCTGGTTGTGGTAGCCCCTGCAGGAGGTTTGTATTTGGGCTCACACTGAGTTTCCCTTACTGTGTCTCTTGCACAGTAATACATGGCAGTGTCCTCAGCTCTCAGGCTGCTCATTTGCAGGTGCAGCGTGTTCTTGGAGTTGTCTCTGGAGATGGTGAACCGGCCCTTCACAGACTCTACATAACTTGTGCTACTACCCCTACTACTAATGTATGACACCCACTCCAGCCCCTTCCCTGGAGCCTGGCGGACCCAGTGCATGTTGTGGTTACTGAAGGTGAATCCAGAAGCCACACAGGAGAGTCTCAGGGACCCTCCAGGCTGCACCAAGCCTCCCCCGGACTCCACCAGCTGCACCTCACACTGGACACCTGCAAACACAGAGACATCCTGGTCAGGAAACTGCCCCACATCCACTGTGTCTCTTACTCATGTCCACTCACACTCAACATCTCTTGTTCCCCATAAATTACCTTTCAAAAGAGCAACAAGGAAAACCCAGCTCAGCCCCAACTCCATGGTAAGTCGTCTGTGTTCAGTCCTGATCACTGAATGGGGTCACCTGGGATGCAGGGCTGGGCTCCTGTATCAGAGCTACTGGGGTGGCCTGGTTTTCATCAGTAGAGGGAGGCCCTATTTGCATGTCCTCCTGCTATAAAACAAATTATAGGGTTAGATTCCCCTGAGTGATCCCTGAACACAGCTGATGTCAGTGTGCTGGGGAGGAGGTAGGAGTGAGAATGTTTGAGATAAATTATTCTTATTATCACATTTCTCTCACCATTAAGTATTCAATTTCATTTTCATATATGTACTTAATTCATGTGATTTGGTACCAAAGATGTATCCAGTTTACAGATACCAAAGAATTACAGAATGTATAATTCTTGTGCTTTGAGTCCTAATGTGCAAAACAGTAGGGTGAGCCCTGTTCCTGGATATGCTCCTCTCTTTGGAACAGGACTGCTGCTGCTGAGCCAGTTCAGGACTGACCTCTGCACTCCTAGGGTGGTGTGGGGACGTTCCTCTCTGTGACAAGGACAGACAGAACACTCCACGGTCCAGTGTGTTCTCTAGAACACGTGGAGACCCGATGTCTATGAGTGTGTGTTCACCAACCTTGAAACAGTATGTGACCTCATGCGTGTGTGTCACACACTCTATCTACTGTCACATGTGTCTTTCTATCTGCAGCACTCTTGGTCATGTACATCCAACTTTCAGTATTCTGCACATATTTGGCATTTGCATTTAATACATGTAGCAGGTGCTCCCCCTGTGCAACCATTGCCACATGAAACCAGGGAATGCGCCTTCTCCCTGAGGGGCTTCCCAGTGCTGCCCTGTGATCCTCTTTCTTGCCATCCTCCTCACTCCTGCATCCAGAGACACCTGATACTCAGAGGACAGCACACCAGCTTTTACTTCTAGGTTATGTAAGCGGAGTCATGTAGATGGACTATTAATGGCTTACCTTTTCCTACTTAGCTTTCTTATTTAGCGTTTCCACATGTGTATCACAAAGTTTCTTCCAATCTTTGGTATTTTGGGCTATGGGACATTGAACAGTTTCCTCTTCTCATGTTTGACAGAATTCATGATTAGAGTGATGTGGTCTAGAACTGTATTTCAAAGGACCACAGTTACATACTTGGGTACACACAATTAAAAATCAAAATGCGAGGCATTTAGCTCTATGACCTAATTCTTTAAGAAAAGAAGTCCTCTTTATGAATATGTCATGAAAATGTGTGTGTGCAGTTCTGTGTGAATCTCGCATGTATTGAAGTGAGTGCAGAGGATTGACCAAGAAGCAAAGGGCCCAGACTGTCTGTCCATTCCCTGTCACTGGGCACTGGGCTTGTTTGTAGGTTCTGGCAGTGACACCCCAAATGACTCCTCTGTAGGAGGTGTGAAGAGCTGAGGAAAGTCTGTTCATATTGTCACAAGAAAAACAAGCCTAACAAGAAAACTGGACAAACTTAAAATTAGAAAAGCCCTGCATTACTCAGAGGACTAAAGTCAAAGGCAGGAGCCATTACGTAAAATGGGATCATTCATTAGCTTTTCTGGGAATGAAGTATCCAGAATGGAAATTAACCTGAAAGAAGATTGCATTCTACAAATGTAGTGAGTAGCAAAACTCACCTGTGACAAAGCATGGGACTTTGGACATGAGGAGCCGCAGATGTGCAAGATCTCTACCTTTCTGCTGACCTCTCTGGGTTCACGGAGAATTCCCATCAGCTGCTCCTGGTGCTGTGGGGTGTGGAGGGTCACACAGCAGCCCTGGCTCAGAGATGTGCCCCAGCTCTTCTGCAGAGTAGACAAGCCCATACCTGAGAAACTGCAGCAGTGCTAGGAACTGAGGACCCTGCAGTGCTCAAGGAGCACATGGTCACTATGACTGCCATGCTTGCTGCAGATATTGGAAGTGTTCAGTTACACCAGATTTATCACACATTTGGGAGAGTGACATTGCAATCATAGTGGGAAAGGAGCTGGCTTCACCGCCCCCCCCCCCACAAAAACCATGACAGCCATCAGGCAGAAAGTCACTCTGGGTGTTCCAGGAACTCCATTCTCTCCTGGACAGCTCTTCCCAGACCATGAGAGCCAGAGAGGGAGAGAACAAGTCCTCTGAGCATGGTGGGCACAGGGCTTGTCCAGGACAAGATGAAAGAGGGTGTCAGATTTTCAATTCTATCATCAGAAAATAGAGTGAAAACATCCAGGTTTGACCTTGTGTCGCCTTCAGTGACAAGCAAGAAGACTGAGGACAGATCTGGAAATGCAGGCATTGGAGCACTGAGCCACCAGGACCACCCCCAGGCCTTGGGAATCATGGAGTCTGCTCACTTAGCCTTCCAGGGTCTCCAGGTTGCTGAATCCCAGTTAACTTTCATTTTATATATTTTTCTATAAATGTAAGAAATTAAAATGTATCTGACTTTCCATTTTGTTTTGGAAGGAGTATATTTGTGTTCCAGCATCCCAGGTTAATAGCTTGGGAAGAATTTGGCTGCAGGGAGTCTCAGGTCCAATCCCCTCCCCCTGTGGTCATGGTTTGGATATTAAATGTCCACAGAAAAGGCCATGTGTTAGGAAGTGAACCCAGGTCAGTGCTGGGCATGGCAGGAGGAGGTGGGCACTGGGCAAGTGGCCTTGGTGGCTGTGTCTGTCCCTGGGCCCTTTTCTCTCTCTGCTTTCTGGACGCCATGAACTAAATGCACCTTTTCCTCTTCCAAGGGCTGAGGACTGGCTGCTGAAATGGTTTTACTTCCTAGCTGGACGAATATGGGCAGAACCTCTGTAAACTCTGAGCCACATAAGCCTTTATCATCTGAAGTGTGTCTTTTAAAAAAGTATTTGGTTACAGAGAGAAAAATAGGACAAAACACCTACACGTGATCTATTATATCTACTTAATAATGTGTGAGAATTTTGAGGGGATATTTACATTAATTTTGAAACCATTGATGGAAGGTTGAAGTGGAGAAGATCCCTTTCTCCAACTTGGGTAAGGCTTTGGAGAATCCTTCCTGGAGGGTTTGTGTGGAGAAGACAAGGTGACTAAAATCAAACCCACTGAGACAGGACAATGGTCAGCCCTATTGGGAACATACACTGTGGTCTGCCCCAGATGGTAAGGGGAACCTCCAGATGTGAGGAGCAAACACACCCATGGAACAGTCCCCAAGGTATGCCACAGTTACCTTTACCTTGTGAGCACAGGACACACACACCCTGTGGAGATGGGAACATGGTGAGAGACAGGCATCTCATGAAGAGGCCTGATGGGGAAGAGGGCAGGTGCAGCTCAGGACCCTGCATGGGATGACCATAAATCCTTGCCCCTGCCTTCTCTGTGTGTGCAACAAAAGCTGGACGCCAATGCCTTTGCTGGAGTCACTGTGACACCCATGGGCAGAGCTGTGTCTCCCTGGTCCCTGGAGCAGAAGCCCCCTATCAGCCTTGCTGGGTACCCTCAGTCATGGGGTCCATTTGCATTTCTATTGTCACTGGATCAAAAGTTCTGTTCTTCAGGGTGACAAGCATCACCACACAGACCTGGTCACTCAGGGCTGCTTCCTGGGAGCAGAGTGTCCCCAGCATTGGGCGTCATGAAACTTCAAACAGACATCCTTCCTCCAGCCTCAGAGGAGAACAACCCAGCAGGAGCAGAAGCCTCTCTCATTGTTTTCCTTTACATTGTTGTGTTAGGTTAGCACTCCTTACCAAAAAGGAGTTGTAACACACATTAGCAGTTCTTACAAACACTTGATAGTATATTATAATTTTTAACAGAGGAAAACTCTTGCCATGAGAGAAAATCCCTCCCTGACAATAAGGATGTTGGGAAAATATTATTTTCTTTCTTTTATTGAGATACTGGGGATCGAACCCAGGGACATTTACTCTGAGCTATACCCCCAGTACTATTTTGTAATTTTTATTTTGAAACAGGGTCTCACTAAGTTGTGGAGGGCATCACTAAGTAGCAGAGGCTGGCCATGAACCTGGATCCTCAGGTCTCAGGCTCCCAAGTATTGGGATGACAGGCCTGCACCACCACACCTGACTGAAAATACTATTTTCATTATAAAATATTATTTTCATCATCATAAACCCTGTTGCCATGGTTTCTGTCTGAGACCTTGCTCATCATGAATTGAACTCTGAAATAATGAGACCAAATTAGCCTTTCTTACTCTAAAGTATACATGTATGCTCGTATGGAATTCTGGTACCAGCAGTGAAAAATACTAGAACAAAATATTATTAATACTAGTGAAAGCAGCCATAACTCATGGACTACCTACATGCAATTACCTATCAACTTTCCTACAATAAGTGTTGTCCTACCTGGAAACTTTTTGTTCTATTTTCATGCTATTTTGTCACTTTGCACTTCTTCTTGCTATTACTTGCCACACTGACATATAAAACTTATAGAGACTTAAATATAATTTAATTTGTATCATGCAATTATTGCAAGTTTGTTTCCAGGGATGTGCTCATCTCCATATTGCTTTGTGTGCAGGCAATGCTTATGTACAAAATTTCCTTGAAACTTCCTCTGTAAGTGACTTTCCTTGTACACACTCATTTATGAACAGTCAGTGGCTAAGGGTCCTGACTCCCTGGCCTGCTGGGTGGACCGCAGTGACTTTGCCTGTGTTGAGTTAGGTTTCCTCCCACTGTGTTCAGGTGTGCGTAGTTTCAAAGGTGAGGGGCACACAGGTGAAAATAATGTGATAGCTTTGGCCCTTTTCACTTACTTCCTTAGGAATATACTTCACCTTCTCACACAAGTTACACCAGTGAAAGAGTAATTAGCACACTTTTGTGTTTATGCTTGCAAATGTCTATGTGTTTTTATCAACTAACTTATTGTAAAATGTGAATGATCAAGAGTTCTAGTCAGCTTTCATGTACTTGCTAAGTGAATACCAGTTCTGTTGTAATAGATTGTCTTTTAAATTTTTCAACTTACTATGTCAGGGAAAAAATTTTGCTGATGGTGGTATTTTGGGAAATTTAGAAGTTATTTGGGGATTATAGATATGGAGATTCTGTTCTTTCAGAACCTCAATTTTTGGTATATGGATTTTTTTAACCTATATAAGACTATTTCTATTAAATATTTTTAATTCCAATTCTTGCATGGTGGGCTCACTACATAAACAATAAAATTTCCAGGAGAAAAGAGTTACAGGCATAGAAACCCACCCCCACCTCCCAATAAGTCCAGTAAACTAATTCTGAATCTCTTTCCTATTCTTAGTCCATAAACACAACCTGTAGTTTCTGCACGCCCCCTGCTGGTCCTGGGCGCCCCTGCAGGAGGTTTGTGTCTGGGCTCACACTGAGTTTCCCTCACTGTGTGTCTTGCACAGTAATACATGGCCGTGTCCTCAGCTCTCAGGCTGCTCATTTGCAGGTGCAGCGTGTTCTTGGAGTTGTCTCTGGAGATGGTGAATCGGCCCTTCACGGACTCTGAGTAGTATGTGCTACCACCATCAGTATTAATGCGTGAGATCCATTCCAGTCCCTTTCCTGGAGCCTGGCGGATCCAGTGCATGTAGTAGCTACTGAAGCTGAATCCAGATGCCACACAGGAGAGTCTCAGGGACCCCCCAGGCTGCACCAAGCCTCCTCCGGACTCCACCAGCTGCACCTCACACTGGACACCTGCAAACACAGAGACATCCTGGTCAGGAAACTGCCACACATCCACTGTGTCTCTCACTCATGTACAATCACACTCAACATCTCTTGTTCCTCATAAATTACCTTTCAAAAGAGCAACAAGGAAAACCCAGCTCAGCCCAAACTCCATGGTGAGTCCTCCGTGTTCAGTCCTGATCACTGAATGGGGTCACCTGGATTCAGGACTGGGCTCCTCTCCTGAGCTGCAGGGTGAGGGCTGGGCTGGTTTTCATCAGTAGAGGGAGGCCCTATTTGCATATTCTCCTGCTATAAAGCAAGTTCTTTAGAGGGGCATCTCAGAGAGAGCTTTGCCCAGAGCAGATGTAAGTGCTGTGGAACATGGTAAAAAGGAGGTTTGGGAAATATTGGTTTTTTGAAATATTTCTTTAGCCATCAAACTTATTTCATTTTCACATATGTACACAATTCATGCCATGTGCTGTCAAAGATTTCTCCAGGTTACAGATGGAAACCAAGGACTAAAATATAGAGAAGTGATGCTTTCTTTCCCAAAGTTTACAAATATTAGAGTAGATGTAGGATATTGGAACTCAAAATGGATATGTAAATTTAATTAGTGAAGCCAATGTGGACAAAGTTACAGATTTTGAAAAATATTTTAAATTAGAACTACCACATATTTGGCAAACTCACTAATGTGTGTGTATCCAAAGGAAAGACATCATTATGTGAAAGGACAATACACTCCCATGAGTGCGGCAGCAGTGTTCAAATAGCAAACAGACTGCATCCACCAAGTATCCACTGATGGACTGATGCCTGAGGAAAATATAAATATTTGAATACTTACTATTTCACCATAAAGCTTATGAAACCCAGCCACTTACTGCCACATGGAGGATCCTGGAGGATATTAGTTGAAGTGACACGGTGAGCTGCAGAAGGAGAAATCCCACATGACGTCATTCACACGTGGAGTTGATCTTATAGTTGTGGAGACTAGAGTGGTGCATTCTAGACTGGGCTGGTTTGCTTCAGCAGAGGAAGGCCCTATTTGCACATCTTCCTGCCATATAGCAAACTCTGGGATTGAGTTCCACAGTTAGAGATCACACTACTGAGAGAAGAAAGCCAGGCACTGAAGGACAGAGAATTCCTCATCTCATCCATATATTCATTGCAGAAATGCTGGTCTCATGGAAGCAGAGAGCTGAGGAGTGGCTAACACAGGCCAGGAGGTGTGTGGGAAAGGGGGACTGGGTGCTGTTTGGCAGCTGCAGCGTCCTTGAAGATTGAAAGAACAGTTGCTGGTGTTCCTTTACCCAAAAAGTTACTATAGTTAACAGTGATTCCTTGTATAATTCTGGAAAAATAAGAAAAATTAAAAATATTTAACTAAATGATATATGTTTGAGATGATGAGTAAACCATAGTTCCTGAGCTCGTCAATACAGAATGCATGGACATATGAAAATATTAAACCATGCCTCATGAAGATGAACACTGTCTACCTGTACTGAAAATAAGAGATTGTGGCCTGGGCTTGTGGGTCAGTGGTACAGCATGGGAAAGGTCCTGGGTGTGCCTTCAGAACAACAAATATTTATACAAATTTTTTTCATTAAATATGGAATATGAAAGGAAAAAATATAGAGGACTCAGGATTTAGAAATTCAATTAAGCTGAGAGAATGAGTCTCAAAGAAGAAAGCAAACAGTGCAGGAGAAATCCTGTCAAGGGATCACCAGCAGTTTTCCCACATCTGTCAAAAGAAACAGAAAGTACTTGTATCCACAGAAGTTACTTGATCACAAATTCAAAGAACGGAAACATCAACCTAATGAATACTGGTCCACTGTTTATGATTTCCTAGGTTCTACAATGGGCTTAAACCCCTTTATTTAGCAGTTGCTGCATGGTGCTGACCTGATTTCTTCTTGGTCTCTGCTGATCAGTTGTGTTGACTGTGTGTGTGTGTGTGTGTGTGTGTGTGTGTGTGTGTGTGTGTGCTGACTCATTTTCATGGGATGAATTTGCTCAATTTCCGAACAACTCTGCTTTCACTTTCAAACATGAACCTACATGTGTCCTTAGAAATGCATTTCTGTACATTCACAAACATATCAATGTCAATCACTAAGCCAAACATGAGAAGGAGGGAGGGAGGGAGGAGGGAATGGGGTGGGAATTGGGGCAGAGTTAAGTGAGTGCTGTGTGCATGTATGCCTCAACCAGCTTGTACCTCATTAAGATGTATCATTACAATGCCCCAATAAAAAAGAAAGAAATGCATTTCCTCATTCTGTGTTATTATGAAAGTTGTGAATCATAGGTAATGAGATATGCACCTGACATCAGGCTCACGTGTTTCCATTAATGCGTCAGGTTTCCCACATATATGAGACCTACCTGCCCCTGGGCTCAATCTTTATCAGTGGCAGACCCCATGTGAAATCCTGGGAGAATCTTCTGCACTCTTCCTCTGTCAGGCTCTCCCCGATGTGGAGACATCAAACCTCTGTTATCATGTCATAGATTATATCACTACTTCAGCTTGGATTACATTGTCTTCCTTCATTGCTGCTGGAGGTGGCATCTGTATATCTGACATCCCCCATGGAATTTTAGTCCTAATCCCTCTCCAAGTCCATACTCAGTGGTTTAATAAGGCATGCTTGTGGTGGTCTGTATTCTGCCTCTGTGTGGGATTGGGGCCCTGGAACAGGGGTGTCCTATAAGTGATCCATCTGGGCAGACCCCAGGCTCCCTCCATTATGCACTTAAAGCAGATGGAGCATCTCAGGTGCAGCTCACAGGGGACGTGTGAGGAAGAATTAAGGAGGATCAGGAGCGCAGGGCCCTGAGCTCTGGGTGCACAGGAAACCCCAGAGGCTGGCAGGAAGGGCACATTCTCCACACTCCCCTCATCTGCACAGGTGGCAGGCACAGAGCTGAGAGCAGCTGAGATCTTGTGCAGGAGGAACCGGGGCTGTGCCTCTGTGCTCTCCTCGCACAGTAATACATGGCGGTGTCTGCAGGGTCCATGCTGGTCATGGTGAGGAACACTTGACTGTTGGAGGTGTCCTTGGAGATTGTGAGCCGGCTCTTCAGGGCCTGGTTGTAGCGCTTATCATCATCCCAATAGATGAGTGCCAGCCACTCCAGGGCCTTCCCTGGGGGCTGACGGATCCAGCTTACACTCATACCATAAGTGCTCAGAGAAAACCCAGAGCAGGAGCAGGTGAGCCTGAGGGTCTCGGAGGGTTTCAGCAGCCCAGGGCCAGACTCCTTCAGCGTGACCTGGCACAGGACCCCTGTGGAGAGACGAGAAGGAGGTGAAGAGGGTTCAGGATGAGACAGGACCTTCCACACTGAGGGAGCCTGTCCCAGAGCACTCACAGGCGGGGGCCATCAGCAGCAGGAGTGTGGACCAAAGCCTGTCCATGGTGGCACACTAGTCACCACCCAGGCCCCAGGCTCGGCTTTTCAACCCAGGAGCAGGTGCAGCAGGAGGAGATTTGCATTCTGCTCAGCTGGGTCCCGACTCTGATGGGGAGATTCAAGTCTCAGGGTCAGAGGGCGAGTGCTTGTGAGGAGCAGCTCAGGAGCCCTTGGGTTTGGCTTCCACATCTGTTCCCTTGTCAACAGTCCCTCAGGCAGTTAGCTCAGTTTTATAATAAAGAAGTTGATGTTATATATGAGAGATTATGTGTATCAGAAAGTTCTACAGAAATTGCCCTTTTGGAGTTTGTGAGAGAATGA